>JADLZN010000867.1:0-72010 GCA_018155175.1 Sinocyclocheilus anophthalmus | reverse complement strand
TCGGGGGTGGCCTGCCAGGCCTCGGCCCGTGTGACAAGGTGTTGAATTAACTCAGGTGACTGGCCGAACGGGGGCAGAACGCTTATGAGTAATGGAAGAGGAAGTTTGCTCTCTTTTTTAAAAATGTTTGTGTTTTATTTTTTCCGCCATCACAGTGGTTGAATGCTTGGGCGCATGAACTGACCCGTTGTTTGCACAAAACAATTTCCCTCTGTACCAGGAGTTGAACGGGGTGTCAAGAGGTCTAAGAAAGGCTGCTTGAGGGGCGGTCCGGCCGTAAAGAGCTCTGACCCCGTCCTCTTCCTGTCTCGCAGATCAGGATGATGCCTGAGGCGCCGGGTCCAACGCAATCTTGGGTCGGGGTCCCTGGCGCTTAGGAAGAGGGTAGCGCTTGGCCGAGCGAGAGCGTCCCCACGTCTGCTGCGCTTTAGCGGGCTGAATGGCGGGGGCGGCAGGTGCTGGCTTCGTGGGCTGCTGAGTCGGTGTAGACTTAGGGCGACTAGAGGCAGGAGCAGAGCTGGAGCGCTTAGGCAGGAACTATCACATAGTCTGGGACGATTTCTGTGCCTCTGTGAAGCGCTCAGCGAATCCTTCGACCGCTGGGCTGAAAAGGCATTTGGGAGAGACTGGAGCATCGAGGAAGGGGATATTATCTGCGTCCTTAATCTCTGTCAGCGTCAGCCACAAATGACGCTTGAGCACCACAAGGCTGGCCATCGATCTACCGATCGCCTGAGCGGTGGTCTTGGTGGAGCACAGAGCCAGGTCACTTGCACTCTTCAGCTCCCTGAGGGTCGCAGGGTCCAGGCCAGACTCATCGGAGGATGCAAGGATCTTGGCCTGAAAGACCTGGAGGACCACCATTGAATGAAGTGCTGAAGCCGCCTGTCCAGCTGAAGTGTAGGCACGTCCAGCGAGAGTATTCGTGCCATAGGCTTCGTGCCTATGCCATTTGTGTGTAGGTCGAGTTTTTAACCTGCACGAACCAATGGCCATCGCAGTTTCACGGCATACTAAAATGCGTCATTTCAGGAGAAAAAGCTTTTTTTTTCTCCATAGCGTTTTAGCAGACGCAGTACAAGTGTAGTATCTCAGGGAACTATGGGTTTACCGAAGAAAACCTGCTCCCGACCAGGTTAGTTTCATATAGGTATTCCCTGTTCACGGGGTGAGTCTGAGTATAAGTTACCTCTCTTCAGAAAAACGGGCTTGACTTATCTCTTTCTCGGGTTTACAAACCTCCCATTCTAAACGTAAAACCCCAAAGTGTTCCCTCTTACAGGTTAACATACTCCGATTTTCACTTAACCTCCTTCTGAAACGGCCCCAGGTTTTGAGCTTGACACATCATCGGTTAATGAAGAAAGGAATCTCTAAAATTTTGCTCATGGTCATGCCACCAACTCCTTGAATGAGAGGCATTGCTGAATGACACCTTTTAGCCTACAGCAATAAACCTTTTAAAATATAGAGATATATCTATTGGACATGAAATTGATCTGAGCCGCCCCCCTCATAGCAACTGAAAGATTTTACTTTTTTCAAATATTTCAAAATAAGTAATAAAAAATAAGTATTTGAAGTTTTAATAAAAAAAATTTAATTCACATGGAAAATGTGTTCCTTTTTATCGTTTGAGTCACTTATCAAAAGTTGTTAAAAGTTGCCAAATAAAAAATTTAAATAGCCAAATATGTTGCTAGGTGCTTTTGGAAGAAAAGGTTGCTAGGGTAATCTGAAAAGTTGCTAAATCTAGCAACATAATTGCTAAATTGGCAGCACTGACACAGTGCGAGCCGGTCTTGACAGTCATGGTAGCATGGTCTTGTGTTGTTTCCACCAGTACGGAAAATCTTTTTCAGCACCATCAATGATGGATGTCTAAAATATAAAAATAAGGAGAAGCCTAAAACAGGCCTAATGCCCGGCCTGCGTCTGAGCTATGATGTGAAAACTGGCCTGAAGCCCGGCCCTAGGGGCGTAAATAAGTCGGGCCCCGTCATCTCTGGCTGAAATGCATTGCTCTGCTGTACAAGTGGAGAAGGTATTGTTATGTAGACCCCAGCCTTATAGTCTGGGTCTCATTGTTGGCTCATGCTTCTTAGGAGCCCTCATTACGGGTGCTCTGGGGCTGGGCTCGCAGAGCAGCTTAGTTCTGCACTTGCTTATAGCATGGCGCTATTGGACGTGTTCCCCAAAAGCGCCTATATGGAATGGGAGAGGGAACCCTCCAGTTACTAACATAACCTCAGATCCCTGAGATAATGGAAACGAGTGTTGCATAGTCTTCCATGCTATAAAGCTGCACGTGAGCCGGTGACTGTCACTATCAGTCGAAAGATTCTGACTAAATGGCATTCAGAGCTGGCTTACTGTATATACTGTATATACTGTATATATTGCAAAGACCGCTCGATCTTGCAGGTTTGCATTGCACAACATCAGAAAGATCAGGCCCTTTCTAATGGAGCATGCTGCACAACTTCTTGTCCAGGCCCTTGTCATCTCTAGGCTGAACTACTGCAATGCTCTTCTGGCTGGACTTCCATCAAGCACAATCAAACCTCTACAAATGATTCAGAATGCAGTGGTACGACTGGTCTTCAACGAGCCCAAAAGAGCCCATGTTACACCTCTCTTTATCTCCTTGCACTGGCTACCGGTTGCGGCTCGAATCAAGTTCAAGACATTGATGCTTGCATATAGAACAGCCACAGACTCAGCACCCGCCTACTTCCACTCACTACTACGAATCTACATCCCCTTCAGAAGTCTGAGATCCGCTAGTGAGCGACGCCTCGTGGTACCATCACAGAGAGGCAAAAAATCACTTTCCAGAACATTTTCGTTTACCGTTCCTGTCTGGTGGAATGATCTTCCCACCCCTAGCCGGAATGCTGAATCCCTGACAATTTTTTAAGCGACAGCTGAAAACTCATCTCTTTCGAAACTACTTGACTTCATCATAAAAAAAAAATGTCTCTATATTTATTCCTTCTCTTTCTAGCTTGTACTTATTTGAACAAATGCCTGAAACTTGGTATTACAAGCACTTCCTGTGTCTGTTTGCCTCTTTAAGAAAAATCGCTTTATGTATCCCCCAATTGTAAGTCGCTTTGGATAAAAGCGTCTGCTAAATGACTAAATGTAAATGTAATACTGTATATAGGCAGTCGGCTCCGCCCATTTTGGCGGGTTGAATTGCCATTTGTTCATGCAGCTACACGAACGTGAACAAATCAGTCTTCAGTATTCAGAATAAACATGAGTTTCCCCATAAGAATTTATGCACAATGCTCATTCCCGTTATCTCAGGGAACCTAGGATACGTTAGTAACTGGAGTGCTTTCTGCCATTTCACTTCCAGATCAATTTTGTTTTCATCGCTGAACATCTCAATGTTCTGGTTCTAATTTTGTTTATCTTTCCTTTTAAGGCTGAAGGTCTTCAGAAGAGAGTGTTGGGTAAGAAAAGACACCTGTTGGCTCATGAAATTTAAGTTTATGTTATTTATGTTGTGCTTCATACAAATGCACTCTTTATTCAAGAACTCCTTACTACCTGGTCTCATGACAAAAACGTACCTGGGAGCACGTTTTTACATATCACTGCAGTTTCCAAAAGAAATGAACACTAGAGGCAGTAAAACTGACACCTTTTATTAATTTTCACACAAATATACAGAGTTTCGATTAATAAAGCATAATTTTCACACACTTACTTGAAGAATATTATGTTATGACTTCAAAACAATTTTAATATGCTGGGAGATTTGAAAACTGATGCTTTTGAATGTTAACATCACACATAGCAGCTTCATATCTATGGGTTTTCATAGACGGTAGGTTTGTTCGGTAGCTCACAGAGTAAGGAGACGTACTTGAGATGTGAGGAGCTCCTGTGTTCTGACGATTTGTGCTACCCTGTCAGATTTTGCTACCTCCCATTAACACAGATGGTAGCATAATTTGATAGCAAAAAGTGCTACCTATCAGATTTTGTTTCCAGCATGATATTAATAAGCTGTGAGGATTTATTAACATGTACACCGACCCTTACAGTAGGATAAATACAGTGTTGGTAGCATAATCTGATAGGTAGCATTATTTGTCAGAACACCGGTTTGAATCCCATGTAACTACGGTTCGACAAATCATTTCAAAACTGCATATAAGGAAGTTCAAGTTGCACGTTGCATCAACAAATGCATTTTTATATCAGTTTTGCATTTGTTAACACTATTGGGTAGGTTTATGGTTGGGTTTTGTGTAGGGCATATTTCCAACACGATAGAGCATTAACTTTTAGCGACAGTCCCTGGATATTTGAATTGTGAACCGCCGCAATACGTACCTATATCAACGTAATAAAAACGTGCCAGGGTTCACGTATTGAACCCGTGTTTTAGCACCACTCAGTGGACATTTCACTTTGAAACTGCGGCGAAACGTGCAGTAAGGTACGTAAAAACGGTGTTGCAGAAAAGTACCCAGAGGTACGCATTTTTATGAGACCAGGTTGACTCCTTTGCTCATAAACGCTATTCCTCTAGTGGGAAAATGTGGTAAGGCAACTTTAGGTACAAGCCTTATAGTGAATAATGTGTCACAGTTATAAGTTAAGCATTACAGGGAAGACTTGACAGCCTCTCAGAACTCACCTTCCTTTAACCTCTATTCTGCATCAGCAGGGGTAAGACAGGTTTTGGTTCATAAGGTTTCAGAGCAAGTGCTTTACAATATACCTCAAAAACAAAGCTTTTCGGTTTCTCAGTCAACCCAGATGTCTTGAAGACATGTGCTGTTTTGTTGAATTTAACATAAGTAAATATAATCTTATTGACAAGAATATACACTTATCTATCAATACACTTCACATGTTGGGAAGGAATTTATTTTGAGGATGACCATATGAAAATATACTCCAAAAAGTTGACCAAACTAATTTTTTAGCAAACAAACACCTTTAAAGGGATAGTTCAACCAAAAATGAAAATTATGTCATCATTTACATACCCTCTGTTGTTCTTTTGTGTTCTTCTGTTGATTCTGGACTGTCTGTGTCATGTTTTGCCCTGATTTCTGTTCCTGTTTGTCCTTATTTGGTCATGTTCCTGTCCTTGTTTAGTTTGATTATGTTCCATTGTCACCTGTGTTTCCCCATTATCCTTTGCATTTAAGTCTCTGCCTTTGCGTTCAATGTTTGTCGGGTCTACTCGTAGTGTTCGTGTGTTCCTGCCGTTTCCATTGTGGATATTCCCTTGTGTTTCCTGGATTAAAGACTATTCCTTGTACTCTACGTTTCTCTCTCGTTCCTCCAAGCGCAGATCGTGACAGCACTCCCTTATTTTGTCCAATCAAATGTTCTCAAGAATGATAATTTCCCAGCTATAGCAAGTCATGTTCGTAGTTAACTGTTAACTGTAAACATAAACATAGTACAGATAAAAATTGTCAAATGAGTTTTATTTTCCAATATTATTAAATATGTATCAGAAACGGTTAATTAAATTCAGTGGGAGTCTATACTCATACAGTCTTTGTTTCTCATTTGCTCATGAATGTAGTGTATACACCTATTAATAAACATGACTGGTATTCCATCTCCCCTGAACTTTTTAATTACAAACTCAGAGCAGCAGAACCGTAACCCTGCTTATCTCACTTCAAATGATAGCGATTCACACCTTTCATTAATAAGTTGCTTTTTAGGGAAAGAAGAATGAATTACTTTCATTGGATGCACATTTCCTCATATATTTTTCGCACCTGAGCTGTAGCAACTGAACTCTGCAGTTGTGGTGTTGCATACAGTAAGCAAGATAAGCCCTTATTTACATAATTACCATTTTCTCATTAGTCATCCCTAAAATAACCAATTAGTGAGCTGAATTTTGAGTGATTTGGACGTTAAAAATATTAAACTGGTTTTGCAAAGTCTTGCAGCATCTTTTGAGATATAAAAAAGATCCCTAATAGGATTAGCTAGTATACATTTACATTCAAATCCCTCTGACAGTGCCTTGTTGAAGTGAAACTATGGACAAACAGCTTTGCTGGTTGTTACAAAGTGGTGAATGCTAATTCATTAACCATACTTTTTAAAAGGCTTTTTTTAAGCTTTGATGATTAAATCCTTCAGTTGGTGTTTTTATGGACAGTTATGCATGGTAACGATAATAAACTGCTGCATAAATCACAGTGAGTATATTTTCAGAAATAAGATCCAGTGCAAGATATTCAGTTTTTCCTGGGGAAATTCCAATTTCGAGAAGTACTATCACCACTCAACAAAAATAATCTGGTTTTACCTGTGCTTATAGTGGCTGTAATGGCTGATAGTGATGAAAAGGATCTGTGTTTTTTTGTTTTTGCTCTCTGTCTAAAGAAATAAATCAAGTCCTGAGGCCACTTTTAAATTTTATACTGTTATTGCCGTGAGACAGTACTGATTGAGTGTTCATAACTACTGGAATTTTCCAACAAAACTAACCTGCAGGAGTTCTACTGTTGCTACACTGATCGCATACCTCGATATGTCTGTGACTGCTTTTGGTACTGTATGTTCTTACTATTTGTCCTTAAAACATAAGATATAAAGAAACTGAGCTTTAAAGGAATAGTTCACTCAAAAATGAAAATGTACTCACCCTCAGGCCATCCAAGTTGTAGATGAGTTTGTTTCTTCATCAGAACAGATTTGGAGAAATGAATCATTACATCACTTGCTCAACAATGGATCCTCTGCAGTGAATGGGTGCCGTCAGAATGAGAGTTCAAACAGCTGATAAAAAAATCACAATATTTGTTTATTTGTTTGGACTGTTTTCTCATGTAAACAGTGCTTGATCTGTGCATATTTCTTTCCTGATTCAGGCGAGATGACCTTTTCACTGGAGAAAGCAGTATTATGGATAGAGGACTCATATTTTAGCTGGAAGGTTTGAAGTTTTGCATTCACAAGACATTTAATAATGGACTGGAGTCGTGTGGATTACGTGTTGATTATTGTGATGTTTTTATCAGCAGTTTGAACTCTCATTTTGATGGCACCCATTCACTGCAGAGGAGACAAGTGAATATAGGCCTAATTTCTCCTAATAGATTCCAATAAGGACGCAAGCTCATCTATATCTTGGATGGACTGAGTGTACATTTTCAGCAAATTTTCATTTTTTGGTGAGCTTTTACTTTATGCTATCTTCGGGAAAACCTCACATTCAATCACAACCCTTTTTCTGAGCTTCAACATAGCATTGCGTGTATCACTCTAAAGATTAATACATTACACTCAGAGTTGCGTTTTAATGGAGTGGCTCATCATTAGCTCTGTTAAAGCAACCGCTACGGTGTAGGGGGACTGTTAGGGCAGGGCAGACTGCTTTTTTACTGTCAACATCAATACGCTCTTAGTTGTTAGACAGCCTATTTGGGTCGCAGATACACTTAAGAACCATCATATGTGCCTAAATCCAAATCTTGACAATTTTAATGAAAAACTATGCAAGCATTTCTGAGTTCCTAAAGTGTTTTTGATCATTAAAAAGGTGCAATTTCTTATAATAACTAGATTTGTGACTCTGTCTGAGTATGTACAAAAGCCTTTGATTTTGTGCTGACTTTCATGTTCTATAAAGATCAGCTGTCTGCAGTGTACTTCACATTAGCATGCTTAAAGGAGACTGATGTTCTGAGAGCACGTGTTTAATGAGATTATAGCATCAGGGAAAGGAATATTAATGCAAAGGCATATGTACAGTATAAAAATAATTGTGCATGCTCGTAACTTTGAAGATGCATATATTAAAGGAACTCTGTGTGTATTGGCACTTTCTATCAATGCAGCTGGAACTGATGCCTATCAGTCTGCTGGTATGAAATAGAGAGAGGCTGCCAAAGTTCTGTGATGACCATGCAGCTATTTTAGGCAACAGAAAGGGTCTGGCATTCATTGCATATGCTTTCTTTATAATTGGAAGCAGCAAGAATAATATAAGTATATGACTGATGCTCATCATCTATTAAATAAATCATCATCTATTATTTCATGAAAACTCATGTACAGTATAAAGAGCAGTGTTTTCTATCACAAAACATACAATCATTATTTTATAAGAAAAAAGTAGGAATTGTCTTATAATTTATGCAGAATCACATTTGTTTGTGTTTTATTTAATGAGTTTTTGTTATCAGTCGTGTACGTTGGAGTGTTTTGGAGTAATTTAATGACATGTACTGTAACTTAAACATACAGTCACCTGTTACCCCATAATGCTCTTTTTTTGGCAGTTAAATACAATAAACATTTATTATAATGTTACCATTTCCAAAATAGTTTTGTTCTTATTTTAAGCAAGATTTTGTTAGATGTATGCTTCAACTGTTGAAATAAATAAATACATGTTTTCTCTGAAAACGACTAAATATGTTGTGATTTTTAAAAAAAAAAGTATTTTTAAAGCATGTTTAGCCTAGATACCCATTTTAAATAATAAAAAAATTATAATAAAGGAATAAGTTCCTCGTTTATATGTGGTATGTGGTTACTATATTGTTCTTTTCAAGGATCATTTAAGGACAACAATTCATTATTCCACACACAACATTACTCTACGAACCACACGTGTAATACAAACTCATGTTAACAATAATGGCTTAACACTGCGCACATTTAGAATGGGAAATACTGGCGAGAAAACAGCGCGACTGATTCCTCCATATTTAGATGGCTCCAAGCTTATTGATGAATGAAGTTAACATTTTTAAAGCCAGATAAACAGGGTGATTTTTCCTGAAAGAAGCTAGCTGGCTCACGCGAGCCCCGTATAAACCCTCGAATGAATTATAGTGTCTGCATGCTCCGCTACTTCACTCCAATTGTCCGCAGGCTGCAGATGTTCTTCGCCAATCCAGCACTGCAGGTGCAGTTAATGCCGGAGATGCTGATCGTAGCTAGATATCCATCTCTTTGCTTGTTTCTTTTCCTCACATAGAGCTTTTTTTCTGCTTACCTCCCAGATTTCGCTCTAGTGCTGCTGCGTGAGGTGTTGGATCCCGCAGTCTGACCGGCTTTGCGGTGCGTCTTCAAGAGCATCATCAACAATATCTTTAGTGGATATATGACGAACAGTTCCGTGTGCTGCCGCATCATGTTGACATAACTCTGCTGAAGAACTGAAATTAATGAATGGCCGGAGAGGAGCGATGAAATGAATTAACTCTTTGATGTGGAGGGAAGGAAAGGAGTTTTATACTGCATATACCGCCGAGGAAACAGGGGGATTAGGTTTTAAACACGTTTCTTGTCGCTGAGTGTTCTTGTTGAAGTTGGCTTTGCTCAACAATGGAATGAATTGGAATGGATATTCTTAGAAGTGTTCCTTAGAGATGGATGGAAGATTTTCCAACCTTTCCCCTTTATGAATCTTTTTCGTGACTCTGGAAAGGTGGAGCGTTCAGGAAAAGCTAATGACGGACCTATTAATCCATCAAGAGCACCAGAGGGGTTTGGAAACGTTTGGATGGAAATGTTTGCACCTTTTTCTGGTTTTATACGGAACTAATAATGCATAGTTGTGGCTCTCTGCTGGAATCTCCATTGTAATTGATTAATATAGTGAAATGAATTCAAGGCTGTTGACATATTTGCTGTGATTTTTGCTTCTTTTTTTCGTAAATATCCATATTTTCTTCTGAAAGTATTCCGATCTAAATGGAATTAGTTGAGAAAGGCCTTTGTGAAAGGAGTAGACATGGTACATGGGAACAGGTTCCTTCACGGTGAGTCCAGCTGCCAGTTAACTTCACTCTCTTCTCTGTTTCATTTTACGCATGAGGTCTATTCGCAATTACCGGTCAGTATTTTTACTTTCTTCCTTTAGGAGCTTTGTGTGTGATTGTAAGCAGATTGAAATAATTTAATTTAATATACTTAGAGTGATATGCAACGGCATTACATTGCAGTCTATATCATATTTTCCCAGTTGTGTTGTTTTCTGCTGGAAAATCCAGTTTAAGATGGTATCTGGTATCTAGCTGGTCTAAGCTGATTGTTAGCTGGTGCAAAATTGGTTATTAGCCGGTCCAAGCTAGTGATGTGGTAGTCCACAAGCTGGTAAACCATCTTGGACCAGCAACAAACCATCTATGAGCTGGTCATACCAGCTTTTTAAGATGGTTTTTACATGGTAGCTTTCTAGCTGGCCTAAGATGGTTGTTAGAAGCTGGTTGTTAGCTAGTTTAAGTTGGTAGAACATCTTGGAACAGCAACAAACCGGCTGCTAGATGGGCATATACATTTAAATTGGTTTGTAGCTAGTCAACCAATCGGCGACCAATTGTATTAGCTACCATATTCCAAATAGCTACCAGATTAAGGTGAAATTATAAAATCATCTGTTTCCCAAATGTACAGTACATCCATAGTAAATGAATCATTCTGAGAAATAAATGCAAAATAAATACATAATAAATAACAACAAATAGAAATAAAAGTACAAGAAATGTTATCCTGGTTTAGACCAAATTCCTTAACGATACGATTTCAGGTCTTGAGTTTCAGCTATTCCTACAATGCATTTTCAAATATCCGTTTTCTGATTTAGCGCAAGACTCCACATGGTTGTATGCTGTTTTGATCTTAAATCTTTTGTCACAGTTGTTGCAGGTCTTCTCGTGCTTGGGTTGTCTGGGGCAACAAAGAAGGAAACCGGTAATGATGTTTTGTCACAGAATACCCACCCACTCTCCATCTCCATGTTTCCTGGCAATCTCTGACATTTGACTGCTCTCTCTCAGTGAAAAACAATTCAGGAGTGCAGCCAGCAGGGCAGTGTGGAACCTGGGTGAAAGAACCAGAGGGAGGCCTCTTCACCTCACCCAATTACCCAAACAAATATCCTCCAGAGCGAGAATGCATCTACATCATTGAAGGTAAAAAAATAAAATAATAAAAACTTACAACACATACAAATCTGTCATGTGACACTTGGATGGTGGGGGTTTTCTTGTAATCAGATGGTTTATATGTGATAATCTCTTTGCTGTCATAATATAATTACAAACAGTGCTAGATAGATAAATAAATAATATATAAATAATAATAAAACAACAATCAAAATAAAACACTTACTAAAAGATGAAATATTTTATTTCATTTGTGCACTGTAATGTTTTTGAAAGACAAAAGCCTTCCAAATACATAATAATACATGGTTAAATAACCCACTGAGTAATAATTCAAATAAAAATAATGCTCATCAGTAGTTGATGCAATGTTGAAATGTTAAGACTTGTGAATCTGGAATCATTATTCCAATAATAAAGTAACTGTAGTCTGATTACGAGTATTTTAAAATGTAGGCCTAATATAATCTAATTACAAGTAACTAATTTTTTTAATCTGATTACACAATCCAGATTACATGTAGTTAGTCACTTGCCAGCACTGATTACAAATATTATGAGATCTTATTAATAAATCCCACTATTAAACCCATGTGGTCTTCAAACTTCGGAGCTAATTCCTTTTGTATTAGTATATTTTTTACATCCTTTCAAAATGTTAGTCATTTTGTGTGATTATCATGTCACAGTGGAAATAAATGCATATGAATGCAATCAATATCACCAAAACTTCCTTTGTAAGCTAGTAATGGCAGACATTACCAACCCGATCTTGTGGCAAAACATAACTATTTTACGAGGTCGAGATTTTCATAATAATGTGATTCATTCAGAAATGTACAATATTTAAGAAAAAAAAATAATCACAAAGGTTCATCTATAACCTAATTGGATTGAGCAGACTATACAAAAAGGTATGAATAAGATTATACAAATGCAGACAATTAGCCACCAGTTCACCTACCAAACCGTAGTCACGAATTGCCATGAGAGTGTGTTGGACATGACATCATCCATCATAAATTACAGACGTCAGTCTTGATTTTTATTTTTTTTCTCCTTTGCAGCTCCCCCAAGACAATGCATTGATCTTTTCTTTGATGAAAAGTATTCAATAGAGCCTTCATGGGAATGTAAATTTGACCATATTGAAGTCCGGGATGGGCCCTTTGGCTTTTCTCCAATAATTGGACGCTACTGCGGCCAACAGAACCCTCCATATATCAGATCGAGCGGCCGTTACCTATGGATAAAATTTGTTGCGGATGGTGAATTGGAAGCGATGGGATTTTCTGCAAGCTACAATTTCACAGCAGGTACATACAGTTTTATGCTTCGTTTATGCAGTGTCAGTAACATTTACGTTTGTGACAGATTGATTAATTTTTTAAACAGCGAGTTTTGGGCTTTTCCTTATGCTCTTTTAGAGCTCTGGATCCAGTTATCACTCACTAATCTCAGGATATTGTTATCCTCTGCATGTCAACTTGAATTCATCATGCAATCAGTAACTGCTCTTCAAAATCCATGCAGCTGATTCATATAGCGATTATTGTGAGTCCAAGTTGGTTCTGTCAATGATCCTAATCTGCAATTGAGTTTATTAGTCATATTCTATTGCAGTAATAAAGAGGCTGTATGTCCTCATTTGTCTAAAACCTTTTAAATTGTTTACCTTGATCAATTCTTAGTACTACAATGAATGCTGGCAATCCTTCCAAGAACCTGATTTAGATGTTAAAGATTGCCAATAAGATACTAAGTGGTAACAACATCATCATTCCACATATAATTGATATCAATTACCCGTAATGGAATCCTTTGAAAATACATAGCACATTGCACAACGGTTGTTTTTATCAGATGCCTCAGCCTCATTCTCAGTGTGTTATTAAACTTCACTGCTTTCTGCTCTTTTACCTTGATTTAAAATTTAATCTCTGAAGTGTGTGTGAACGGCAAGTAGGCCTAATACTGTACCTGAGTTCAAGTGAGAGATTTTTGCGTAAATGGTGTGCAAACTGAGCAGTGATAGATATTGTGTGAAGAATGCCAAAAGCAATATTTGAATAAAGCTGCCACTAAAGTTGTAAATGCAGAAAAATATCACTGAACGGTCAAGCTTTAAGGGCCTTGCAGATGAATTGCACAGCTGTGGCACTGGGTGCAAGAAAAAGCAGCACACAATTGAAGGTAGCACTGATTTAGAGTCATACTGTATCTGAGAAATGAGTTATGAGCCGAGGCTTTTTTTTCCATCCTATTGTGAGTCAGGAGGAAATTATTTTGCCAAGTTTGGAGAAACTGTTCAGCGTGAATGGATTCAGACTCTCGCTTTGCAACTTGCCAGGGAAGAAACATAGCTTCCTCTAGTCTTGATAAGGAATATCAGTGGCATATAATTTACATAATTAAGGAGATAAAAGTCCCTGAATTCACTTCCCTTGATGTTCCCCCAAAAAAGTGGAGAGCGCATCTGCTGTGCTGTAGCCAATGGTAACACATGCTAATACGGAAGGTACAACAGATGAATGAAAAGCAGGGGATGAGGAAGGCTAGAAATTGCATGTATTCATCTTCCTTTTTCACATTTGTTCTCTACAAAAAAGAACATTACTGTATTTAACTGAAAATGTATGCTGCTTTTTATCACAAAACAGCCCCTCAATCAAAGTTGTGCCTGTCTGCAGTGTGAGAGAGGAGGAATGTATTCTATGTTCGTCATGCTGGGGTTCTGGGCGGCATAAGTTCTGAAATTTCCTGCATAAGACCTCATTAACAATGCACTTGCTTGCTTCAGTCATATCAAATCGAATACATCAGTGGAAGTACAACTGAATTACAGATCTGATCTCAAGACTATTTTAGTGTGGAGCCATGTGATCAATATCATATAGTCGTGAAAAAACATGGAAATATCAGTGTGATATGAGGCCTGGACAAGTCAAAGATTTGGAAACTGCGAATAAATGTTTAAAAAATACCATAATACCAAAACGTTTTTCATGACATTTGTTTCCGTAACAGTTCTCGCAGTTTCTTCTGACAATACAGATTAAACAGAAAAAAAAAAAATAATAATAAAAAAATAGCCTGAAAGTGCCTGGCATTATTTATTATTCAGAGTAGAAACTTTAAAACGACTAGTGATGTCAATTCCTGGGCTAATGACTCTTATGAGCTGTTTTTTAATTAATCGAAACACACAGTATTACCAGTGAAGTCCAGTTCTCGAGCAACTGATTTTGAGTCAGTTCTGTTTAGTTTATCAGAAATGTACAGGATGGCTAGTCCAATTCTCAAGCGATTGACTTTTATATGAGCTGGTTAGTGGATCAAAAACATACAGCGTGACTAGTGAAGTCCAGTTCTGTAGGGAATGAATCTTATGAGCAGATGCTATAAAATAGATCAGAAACAAACAGCGTGACTGGAGTAGTCCTATCTTGAACGATGACTCTTATGAGCTGATTCTTTTATAGTGAATCAAAAAAAAAAACTCGAGCAGTGTATTGCGATTAATCTGACTCACTTACTGAACCAGTACTTGGATGTTTAAATGGATAGTTCACCCAAAAATAAAAATTCAGTCATTATTTAATCAGTCTGTTGTTTTCTAATGAACCTTTCTTTACACCCCCAACCCCAAAAAAAAAATCCTGCTCGCTCTCATCCATAATGGCATTGAATAGCAACCAGCTTCAAATTTTAAAGACAGAGATGGAAAGTGTAATAGAAAGATCCCATATGTGCCATATTTTTTATTAATCCTGATTTCTCAAAATGGTGCTTATGTGCTTTACCTTGGCAAGCCAGAGTGAACTGCTGTACTAATACAGTCTCATGAACACAGTGGCGGCGCTAGGGCGGGGCTTGACGGGGCTATAGCACCATCAGAAACTTGCTATTAGCTCCGGCACAGCAGTAAAAAAAACTGATGGAGCTTTCTAACGCTGCATTAACGGCACATATTCTCTGAGACAACGAGAGACGAAACTACTTCAACATATAAGGACATATAACGGTCTTAAATTATTCCCTTAATATTTCTCTTGTGGCAGAGACCTGTATAGTGAAAAAGCACAAGAAGAAACATATTTCGTGTTAAACAGGCTGTTTTTGAAAATCGGTGCATGAAATAAAGATGCTCTTAATTTTCATCGATGACTGCAGTGTTAATAATTTTAATAATAGGCTTATAATTCATTGTATAAATTAATAGACCTGTTTTTTTTTTCTTTTTAAAAACATTTTCAATGAGGAGTAAGCTAATAGCCTAAACTTGAATTATCCTCACAGCGCGTCATCCCGTGATGCGCTATGAAATTATTGCGGGGTAAATTAATTGTAATTTTAATTTAATAATAAAAGTATCTTAATAATAATAATAGGCCTAATAATAATAAAGAATGTCTACATTAATTGGAAATGCTAAATCCTCTTAATACTGCCTATTTTTGATGCTTTTGACCATATCTATGGCTATCGTCGACACATGATACGCTGCATCTCAGCACGGGGAGGTTATCGCAGTGCGTGCCCGTCCGCTATGCCACTGTGTATAAAAAAATTGTTGTATGAATTATCGGCACTTTATCTATTGTAAAAAATGGTTAGAATTTACCATGTTTTCCTGCCAGTTTGCATTTAGAGTGACTGACACTTGATGGTCAGAAAAAATTACTAAATAGATAGTGTAAAATAAAATAAAAGAAAACAATGAAAAAGAAAAAAATCTCTACTTTCTCTCTTTTCTATGTGCGTTCATAAATTGTATTAATTTGTAAGTGTCATATTTGGCAGTTGGCATTAGAAGTTATATTACTAATAACAGTGGCATATGAGAAGTTTAATACAAAGTTTAATAAAAAATAATAATAATAATAATTTGCCTTTTTCGAAGCTGCTGTATATAAAAAACACAAGGTAGCTGAATTTGCATGCTATTTAGATAGCTGAAACTTATAGACGTTCATTACTTTCACTCAATTTAATTAGTTTTTTAGCACCCCCCTCTGAACTGTTAAGCCCCTCCTTAGCACCCCCAACAAAAAACTCCTGGAGCCGCCACTGCATGAACGTGTTGTTGTGCACAACAGAACAATGGCCACAATAATGATTTTAACTGAATTAAGCATTTAAATTTTGGTTTGGTTTTCACCAAACCCTATCATATGCCTTCAGGACACTTGGAAATTACGGCACAAGTTTCATGGGATCATTCTGTGATGCTTTTGCACTTTTTTTTAAAAGCTTGAAGCTGGTCACTAGAGTACTATCAAGGTTCCCTTGACAAAAAAAATAGGATTTATCCATTGGCTTTTAGATTATTCCAGAAAAAAAGCTCTGTGATCAACAAAAATGAATAATTCTTAAATGGTTTGTTCATAACGATAATCTTCACAAATGAACACAACCTTTATGAATTGTGAAGCCTAAATATAATTAAAACCTAAATATAATTGGCTAAACGCTAAAGCTTCCATAAGCTCTTTCAGTCTTTATTAAAAAAAAACTTTTCCCTGAATGTTTGAAATATGATCGTTTGCAAAGACGTGATTATAAACACAAGGCTGTGAAAGTATGCTAGTAGTCAGTTTAATGTCCCTGACAACCTCAACAGTCTGATTTAGCCACTTGTTAGCAACCACCTATTCCCAGACACATGAAAGCTTACGAAATTCATGAGTGGGGTGTTAATAATCTATTTTATGTTGTAGAATAAATCTTGAGCTTGTGTTAACCACAGACCTTATTTCAGGCTTTTAACCAAAACCTGATTCAAACAAACCATTGACTTCTGGACGATGAAAGTGAAAGTGCCAAAATGCTAACTTGTTTCCAGGTTTTGGCCAACAAAAATATGTAATAGTGCCAGCAGATTTTTATTTATTTCTTTTTTATTTCTCCTTCTCCTATAATGACTGTGTTTAGAAGAATCTAAAATCTTAAATTGCTCACAATTCCCATCCCTAATTGAATGTACTAAAATCTTTAAAAAGTCATTGAAACTTAAAGCATTCAATTGAAATTTGTCTTTGTGACTCTCTAAAATAAGTAACATTAAATGTTCAGAAGGTGTGGGAATGCTATAAACCACTGTAAACCTTGAATCTGGACAACATGCATCCTAACATAGGTAGGATATTCGAACATCACATGGTTTTAATACTTGAGTTTCCCAATTTGGTTATAAAGTAATTAAAGGTGTTTTCACCCAAGGTTAGTTTCATCTGAAATTGTAGATGCATGGCATAATCCGTTGCTGAAGCCAAACTTTTGGATGGCTCAGTGATAGAAAAGTAGAATGATGTGCACACTGTGTGTAATTACTTCCTGATATCGTGTGAAAATAAAAATGGTTGTACAGTCACTCTCAGCATTCAGATGCAATTATCATTCAGACGTTGTATGAGTTCATTCCAATAGTCAGATCTTGCAATCTGTAGACAGACTTCCTCCCAGTACTCTACTATATCTATCTTGATTAAGTAGTAAAAGCAGGACACTCAACATATTAAGCTTTGCTGTGAACAGACACTTAGTGGCTATCATTTGTCCCTTTCCTCCGCTCTCTGTCCAATTGTCCTTCTCTTCTTCTCACAATCTAGAAAACTCACATGCTCATTCTCCTGAGTCTCACTTCCTTGTCTCCTGGGCTTGGCTGACCTTATTACCCCACCTCCTCTTTTCTAAGAGATAAAGCTGTGTTACCAGACAAGATCTGGCTGGGTTAAATAACAGGGAGAGCTGCTCCCCTCTTGTGTATTTCCCTACCCCACTGGCTGTTTGAAGCCTTTGTCCCAGCAGTAAACAGACGCAGCAGTAATAAGAAAAACAAGATAGACTAAAAAGCATTTCAGGGACCGCTTTCTTGATCCAGTGGCCATTTAATAACCTTGTTTGGGGAAGCCCCGTGTGGCCTTTTCCTCTTTTCATTTTCAATAGGTTTGCCGAATGCAGGGAAAGAAGGAGGAAGTTGAATGCAGGATCTGAGAGCGGTCCCTAAGATCCAAATGTCGAAACACAGTCACGGCCAATTAAGAAACATAGTTCTGTGCCCTCTGATGTTTTCTGCTGTATTTTTTTTGCTGTCACATAATAGTGTGACCAGCCAGGTGAAATGATGGATATTAAAGATAATATTAATATTGAAAAATCTGTGTTCAGTCACTCTTATATAATACAAACTTGTATGACTTTGTGTTTTGACAAGCAGGGTTGTATTTATGTATTTATTTATTTATTTTGTTGTACATACAGTAAACGTTAGGGGGTTCAGAGAAAATAAAGTAATACCAGTGTTGTTATTGTTAACTAAGCCTAAAACTAATAGTAATATATTTTTAACCAAAATAAAGCTGAAACTAAGTAAAATGTAGTATAACAAACTTAAATGAAAAGTAGAAATGTCGCTTTGGCAACTACCTGAAAATAGTTCAAGGTGAAGCCTGAAAATAGCTAAAATACATTGAAATAAAAATCAAATTACGGGTTTATATATATATATAGATATAATATATAACAAAAGTGACAAAAAGTACATGAAAAATGACTAAACATAAAATAAAATCTGAAAATATAAAAATAGTTAATTCAAAATAATAATAAATAGCATGCATGTTTCATGTATGTTTGTTCATACAATAGATGTCAATGGTCACCAACTGATGGTTTTCCAACATTCTTCAAAATATCTTCTTTTGTGTTCTGCAGAAGAAATTCATACAGGTTTAGAATAGCATGTAAGGAGAGTAAATAATGATAGAATTTTCGTTTTGAGGTGAACTATACCTTTAAACGGGCCATTTATAGAGATTTGTTGAGGGTTAAGGAGGAGCAGGTTGGTCTTTAATATCTGGACAAAGCTTTAGGTTTGGAATGGAGGGGCTGCAACACCAAACGCTGTTTTAGATTAGAGCTTTGTTCAAACTGAGTGTTAACATCCTTTTTCCAAGAGATTGGTGGAGATTTGGCCTTCTGTATATCCACCATAATCAGTGCATAAAACCCTGGATTTGACACAAATTATGATTGCAGATCCCGGTCATCATTATCGCCTCTGCTCTAATAAGTCCCGACTGCCCTGCGGCTAGTGTGGCTTGATTTTCACTGCACTGAGGCGTTGCACAAGCTCTGAAGTCATAAACAGCTAATTTGAACTTCCAAAGAGCAACTGTTGACAAATACAGGGCCAAATACAAGACCATTAATTAACAGGTCTCACTACCATCACAGCACATGCTAGTTCTTTGTGAAAGGAATATAAAAACCATGCAGTATTGGCAAAACATGACATGCATTTATTCTGGCATCTACAAAGTGTGATCATTGTCAGTTATTAGCTATATATGGGATGAAATGTGTGTTTAAAAATTATATATAAATGTGTTGCATTGTACATTTAATGGCATGCTTCATGTAGGTTATTGAACAATGTATAGTGGTGGCGTTTTTATGTGTCTTGATGAACAAGTCATTGAATTACTCAATAAGCTGATTCGTTTAAAAACACAGATTCATTCAGAAAATAAAACGATACTGTTGTGTGTTGCTATGATATGCAACAATGGATTTGCCTTTGTTTGGAATTGTTTTTGCTGATAGAGTCAAATTAGGCACAGCCTAATTCAGTATTAACTTCTTGTTCAGTGAACTGTTGAATAAAAGCAATATTGCACTTGCAATCGTGCTGTTGGTCTGAAGCCTACTGTTTGTTGGCATTACACTGAACCACAGAAAATTATATTTTTCATGTTATGACCTTTTTTGTACAAGTGTCTTTCTCTCTGCATTTGAATCTATTTACTATGCTGTGCATGTTGTATACTTACTCAAATATTATTAGCATTCACAGCACTCATAACTGCATGCTTCTTGCTCATAACAAATAATATTCAACTCTATTTGCACATGTAGAGGATGCAGCAAAAGCAGAAATAAGTAATCCCAAGTGCAATAATTCTGATAAGGCCGTGATGTACTGGAGATATTTAATCTTCTAATTTGTGGACTCGAGAACGTATTGAATTTAAATCATTCTAACGACATCTGAGATTAGAAAAGGGAGCTGGATATATGGCCCCTCTGTGCACAAGATTCCAGCTATATTATTGAGGCGTGATGGATTCAAACCGAAAAATTGAAAATTGAACTCAGGGAATGAACTTTCGGGACATTCAGGTGGCCTCAGGTCCGATAAAGTCTAGTCATCTGTGCAATCGACATTTCAGGCTCTGGAAGGTTGAATAGATTTACTGAAGTCCTTGACATAGCAAAATTTCATCTTGAGGCACAATAATCAGTCATTATTATTTCAAGATGGTTCATATCCTCCCCTCTATTAATGTTGAGGGTAGGGAATGGTAATTAGCATAGAAACTAAACGAAATGAAAGCAGAGTAACAAGTTGATATAGATTTTGCATCACTGGTGTGAAGGAAGCTAAACAAACTATCAGTTCTAATTGTGATTGCACAACTTGCTTTTTTTTTTTGCTTCAGTCAATTGGACAATCCAATGTAAATTAACAGTAGTGTCCTTGAGCTGAATGGAACTGCAATGCCTAGAATATGTGAATCGAACACTTTAACATGGCAGCATTTATTAGCCATTCTGATGTCTTGGAAGCTTGGGGTGGAAAATTGCATGCTTTGTGTTTCGCTTCAGATGTTACGATGAGGAAAAATCAGAGAGAGGCACACGTAATGCTGCTCCCTTCAGAAAATGGATTCTGCTCTGGGTGGTTGAGTATAAGGAATAAAAAAAATGTGGTTTTCCACTGTGAAAGAACCTAAAGTCAGCACAGCATAAATTTCATTTGAGGAGTTCAAACACAGTGAGGAATCTGAATGAGAAAAGCTGAATTCATGTATCTTTGAAAACATCACCCTGAACATATCCTCCATTTCAAAGGAAGTTGTTGAACAATAAAAAGCACTTTGGCTGTGCTTTGATGATCTTGGTCTGCTCATGTGTGCATATGAATATCTATAAATTCATTCTAAAATATTTTAAAATACAATTCATGGATACAATGACTTAGATTCAGATTCTAATACACATTAAAAATACTATTTCAGTCTTTCTACTTAAAAAAAAAATCATGTTTAATTCAATGTGTTACTTGCGGTTTCTTTGTAATTATTTGTGAAATTAGCAACTTCTGAGTAAAAATTGTTTCTACACCATTTTTTTTAAATGTATGATGAGTATGTTTTTAAATTCTGAATTAAAATTATTTTGTTGTTTTTGGGTGGCATAAAGTAAAAATAAAATGTCAGAGTGATACAGCTGTTCTGATATCACTTTTTTTTTTTTTAAGAAAATAAAAGTGTTTTTAAAGCCATTTATTTTATTAGTATTTAGGCAAAAAAATATTTGAACAAAAATGCTTTGCTACTTATTAATATTTAAAAATACATTTTAAAAAATTGCTAAATCAGACCCTCGCGACTGTGTGTTAAGGTCAATAGTCTCTTAAAATATCAATAATTTGACCTTTTTTTTTTTTTTAAATGAAAAGGCAAGGTTAGTGTAGGTTGAAAATATCATGTGGTGAGATAACGAAAAGCTAATAATATTTATAAATTAATAATTCAAGAAATATTTTAAATACTTTGTGTTGTTAAAAATATATTTTAAAACATTTAAAAAGAATGATTAAGATATATAGAATTGCATATATTTAAGGTGTAAAGAAAACGTGTTATTATTATTATTTATTTATTTTTTGCTTGATGGGTAGACCACATGGAATTTTGTTGGCATTAAACATGATGTTTCAAGAGTGAAATTCTAAGAACTTGGCACATGTGTTTAAAACTCGGTTTTAAAAGTTTTTTTTAACCTTTACTTTGTTGTGTATACTCTTATATGTGACCCACATGCTTGTCTATGTTTTTTCTTATTTATCTTGGGTGCTTATCAAAAACCTCATTGTGCCTTGTCATGAAAAATCCAGATATACCTAGAGTGTGGAGATGCCTAGAGTAGATTTAATTTGCTGAATTAATGCTCTCAGACTGAGCTGTTTGGCACAAGCACACACGGACAAGGTGGAAAAGAACGTCGGTGCTACTGCTCCTGTTGTTTATCTCCTCCAGACTTATTTGGCTGCTTGCATCGTTTCGGTAACGGGGAGCCAGGTACAGTCTAGATTGGTTAATGTAGCATTGAATTGGTTTTAAAGAGCAGTACATTTTTTGTAATTTTTAAAACGCTTGTCTTTGTAAATTGTATTATGAGTAATGTCAATTTTGTCAGGTTTTATGTTTACTGTGGATTTTTAACGTAACATAATATAGGCTGATGCAGAAATAATGTGGTTGTTCTCTGTAGTAGAGCTCAATGGACTGTGTTACATTACACACTGGCTGTGGTACAGAGGTCATTCCAGAAGCACAGAATGTGCACAAGCTTATCGAACCTTGCCTTTCAAGGGAGAGCTACTGTGTTTATCGCAGCCACCAACCACACCTTAAAGAATACAATAGTACAGCGTTATTTAGCCGCCAACATTTTTATCTCCCTTTCCTGACCTGTTTTCTCTCTCTCTCTCTCTCTCTCTCTCTCTACTAAAGCCAATTACCCCCCAAAATCAATATGTGGACTAACTGTGCTTGCAGTCAGATGGTGCGAGAGTGAGTGACGGGAGGAGCGAGCAAGAGAGAGAGATCTCACCACTTTTTATTGGCTTCTAAAGACCCCATGAATTTGCTTGACAAGTGCAATTTTCTTTCCTATGTCAATATATTCTACAGGAAGTTGGAACGGGGCAAAAATGAAATATTAAATAAAATATAATAATAATAATAAGTAAGTGTCTTTAAATATCAAATAATTTGAGCTTTTGTGAAAAAGAAAGGTTAGTTAGAGACTCCCCCAAACATCATAATGTTATAAATTAATTATGAAATGTTGAAAATACTTTGAATTATTAAAAACATTATTAAAAACCATTGAAAATAATGATAAAGAGGGTTTAAAGTATTAAGGTGTAAGGGATTGGATTGGGTTTTGCTATTGGTTAGATGACCATTTAGAGGCATAAAACATGACTTTCAAGAGGAATTTCCAAACTGGTCAGATTTTTTTTTTTTTTTTACCTTTTCTTTATGAAAAGCAATTATATGTCACATGACCCCACATACTGTGTAGAAATATTTTTTAAGAAAATATGGTGTTAACAGCAATTTGACTGACAAACAACCCCCCCCCCTCAGAAAAGGAGCTTAAAATGCATGAATAATTTTAAATAATATACTAATCTTATATTATATACAATATAATAATAATAAGATAATAATATAATAATACATGTAACATTATACAGTGTGTATTTCATTATACACCGTATATGTATAAGATTTTTAAGAATCATCAAAAATATATATTTCTTACAAAACATTTCATAGTCAGATGTCAAGTTTCACTAAATTTAAACACTAAATTCATTTCATGTTATAAACTTAATCTTTCATTTAATTAATTAAAATTTGAAGAATGGTTGAAGTTGTGAGAATATTTGTGAGAATATTTATACACTTGACTAATAGTTTCCAAATTTGTCAAAGCTGTAGATTGACTTTAAAAGACTTTTATGCTTTTTTTTACACTTTCTTTTTCTTTCTTTTTTTAGAGCTTGAAAGCCCTAAATTTCACTATGCAATCTTCTTGTTTTCCTGTATTCTGTAAATAATGATTGATTTTAAATTTTTATGTGCACTGTTCCTTTCATGTTCCTTTCCAATTTGGCAAAACCTTGCTTATTACCTTTCTGCTGTTTCCTCCATACACTGTCTCTCCTTTTCTTTTTCTGTCACTCTTTTTTATGGTGTTTCAGGCCCAGCAGCTGGAAAGTCCATGCTCAATTTAACCACATACAACATTCATCTCTTTAGCCGTCCATTCATAATGGCTTGCCTACAGTGTGCTTTATTATTATTCCCTTGCTAATCCTTACATCCATTTAGCCGTAAAGAGGAACTTATACTGCGGGGCTGTGAGTACAGGAGGTTAATGGGATACCCCTGAACATGCTGCAGAAACACACTAGTGTGTCACATAAAGGCAAAAGATTTAAGTGAGATTTACTGTGTTGCCCTTGGCCCTGTATTTAGTTCGATGAAAATCCCTATAATTGCTATGTATAAATTTTGTTCTGCCATCATCGCTTTTGCAGTGGCATGGTGAAAGCAGGTTCAAAGAGCTTTTATATGGATACTGAAAAGATGAATGCTTAATGTTAGCAGACAGAATAACAAACTTGATTTCAAAATGGCCAGTCATAGGTTCATGTTCATATATGAAAATAAATCATTTATTGTTAAGGGGCATTTCTCATGAAATGTTGATTAATGTGATTTATTATATTACAGTAAATTAGTCAGGATTAGTCAGTTAATTCATGTAATTAATTCAAGTTAAGTAAAAAATTGTAAAACAGTTTGTGGTCATTGGGGTCAGTAAGATTTTTTTTAAAAAGAAGAAATTATCAAAATGCATTAGATTAATCTAAAGTGAACTATTTATAATGTTAAAAAATTCTATATTAAATAAATGCTGTTCTTTCGAAACTTTTATTTATGAAAGAATACTATAAAACTGTTTCACGGTTCAAATTTTTATTTTATTTTGTATAATTTTCATAAATAAATAATAAATAAATAAAGCACAAATGTTTTCAACACTGATATAATAAGAAATGTTTCTCGAGCACATTTCTGGAATCATGTGGCTGAAAATTTAGCATTGCTATCACAAGAATAAATTACATTTTAAAATAGAAAACTGTTTTTTTTTATTGTAATACTAATATTTAACTATTTCTGTTTTCACTGCATTTTTGATCAAATAAATGCAGCCTTGCTGAGCATAAGTGACAAAAACATAAAAAAATTCTAAGTTGGAATGCATTTTTTATATATTTTTTAATAATATGATTATTAGATAGCACAAAAAATTATTTAATTGACCCAACCTAGTTCATAATATAACTATTATCCAGGCAGTTATAGAAAAGTATTGGATGTACCCACAGTTTCCATCAAGCCTCAAGTTCGCAATATTCAATTTTTTGGTTAGAGGCAGTTTATCGCTTTCTGTTAGCTTTTCATAGCGCAGTGTCATGGGGTTGAATCTGCCATGCGAGTTTTTATCAAAGCTTTCTCTCTCCAGCATTCATGAGGCCAAGTTCCCCAAGAATGTCTGGACTCGTCCGCATCTCATTCATAGTCATGATGGCACTTGGCCCGGTGAGGTCAGGGCCCCGCTAAATATTATCCCATGCAACCTGCTCTCCCCTGGAGCTATGAGGAACAGTCAGCTTTTAGCATTTTATTGGGCTCTAAGGCTTCCAACTAAAGGTTGACATCTTTTGATACCCTAAAAGTATCTGCTACGCAAGGTGTGCCAACACGTATTGTATCCACTGCAGCACTTTTTGCCGCTGCTTACTTTATTAATTGATTTCACGACACCTTTTGTTCTTGGAGGGGTTTCAGAGTGTGACATTTTCACCATTTGTGTGGGAGTTTGTGTGTTTGATTAAGGCTGGCAGCATTTGTTTATGCAAGCACAAATTGTTAGTTATGCGGCCATGTGCCGAGTTGATGCTGCTTGCATGCTGCTGACCGTTAAGCGTGCAAGTCCAGAAAGTCAATTATACCAAGTTTTCCCAGAGGGAATATCAACTTCCTAGAGCGGAACGTCGTGGCAGATCATGTGAGCTCATCGTCTCTGGCACACAAACACTAAACAAGCCAATGAACAATATGGCTCCACTGACTTTTTATTTTCTGTTTGCCAGGCTCAATTAATCACACCAGTCGCACGGAAATCCTCCTCTCCTCTTTTATTATATCCCGTCCCTGAAAACGTAGAGTTGTTCGGGGAGAAAAATGGGGGAAAAGGGTGGAAAAAGAAAAAGTATCTTGGCTCTTTAGAGGAGAGAAGTGTCTGATAACAGTTCCGTGCTAGTGTGCTTCCCTAAGGCCCTGTTCCCTCTGAATATTCATGGGGCTTGGCAAGAAATCCTGCACCATTTGTAAAAAGGACAACTATCAGTTTTCAACTCTGACCATAAAATAGGCCAGTGTGCCTTCACAGAACCATCTGAAAAATTCTCTGTGAACCAGAACTAGAAAATTGGTCTGTGATGCTTCCTTATTTAATAGTTCTGCAGTGCTTTCCAAGAGCAAACACATTTTGCATGTATTTTTAAAGATTATTTTAGAAATGTTTAAAATTATCATTATTATCATTGATGTTGTTGTTTTTTTGAATAGTTTTTGAAAGAAGTCTCATCAATGCTCACCAAGGCTGCAGTTTTTGATCAAAATACAGTGAAACAGTGTGAAATACTGCAATTTAAAAGAACTGTTTTCAATTTTAATACATTTTAAAATGTAACTTATTCCTGTAATGGCAAAGCTGAATTTCAGCAGCCATTACTCAGGTCTTCAGTGTCACATGATCCCTCAGATTTTTATTGGATGAATAGAAAGTTCAAAAGATCAGCATTATTAAATAGAGTCTTGGAAATTCTATATTGTGTTTACAGTCAAACTTGAAAACATCTACCTCCAAAAATTCAGTCGGTCCCTTTAGAGTTATTCATATAAAAAAGATAGCCTATATTGATGAGGGAGAAGTCACTATTGTAACAGCGTAAGCCTGTGGGCCTGCGCTCAGGCCTATTGGCCTAACTCTCTAAAGGCTGTCTAATTTTAAACTTTAAAATACATTTATTTTTTAGTTGTTTTAACTACAAATTTAAATGAAACTGAAAAAAAAATTATGAAAAGGAAATTATACATTTACACACCTAAGGTTTATATCAACCAAAAATAACTGCGTGATGGTCCTCTAACTGGGTCCTTCCCCTAAAAATGAGTAATTTATGAGCATAAAACAAAACAACAAATAATAGCACTGTTGATCAATATTTATTATAGCTTTCAGATGCATTGATATTTATTGCTAGAAGCAGGACACAAGAAACAGTTCATAGCCACTGTCTTATATAGAGTATACAGTGGGTACGGAAAGTATTCAGACCCCTAAATTTTTCACTCTTTGTTATATTTCAGCCATTTTCTAAAATCATTTAAGTTATTTTTTTTTCCTCATTAATGTACACACAGCCCCCAATATTGACAGAAAAACACAGAATTGTTGACATTTTGCAAATTTATTAAAAAAGAAAAAATGAAATATCACATGGACCTAAGTATTCAGACCCCTTGCTCAGTATTTAGAAGAAGCACCCTTTTGATCTAATACAGACACGAGTCTTTTTGGGAAAGATGCAACAAATTTTTCACACCTGGATTTGAGCATCCTCTGCCATTCCTTCTTGCAGATCCTCCAGTTCTGTCAGGTTGGATGGTAAACGTTGGTGGACAGCCATTTTAGGTCTCTCCAGAGATGCTCAATTGGGTTTAAGGCAGGGCTCTGGCTGGGCCATTCAAGAACAGACACAGAGTTGTTGTGAAGCCACTCCTTCGTTAATTTAGCTGTGTGCTTAGGGTCATTGTAAACCTTCGGCCCAGTCTGAGGTCATGAGCACTCTAGAGAAGGTTTTCGTCCAGGATATCCCAGTACTTGGCCACATTCATCTTTCCCTCGATTTCAACCAGTCGTCTGTCCCTGCAGCTGAAAAACACCCCACAGCATGATGCTGCCACCCACCATGCTTCACTGTTGGGACTGTATCAGACAGGTGATGAGCAGTGCCTGGTTTTATCCACAAATACCGCTTAGAATTAAGGCCAAAAAAATCTATCTTGGCCTCATCCGACCAGAGAAACTTATTTCTCACCATCTCACAACTCCAAGCGGGCTTTCATGTGTCTTGCACTGAAGAAAGGCTTCCATCGGGCCACTCTGCCATAAAGCCCCGAATGGGGGAGGGCTGCAGTGATGGTTGACTTTCTACAACTTTCTCCCATCTCACGACTGCATCTCTGGAGCTCAGCCACAGTGATCTTTGGGTTCTTCTTTACCTCACTCACCAAGGCTCTTCTCCCCCGATAGCTCAGTTTAGCCGGACGGCCAGCTCTAGGAAGGGTTCTGGTCGTCCCAAACGTCTTCCATTTATGGATTATGGAGGCCACTGCGCTCTTAGGAACCTTAAATGCACCAGAAATTTTTTTGTAACCTTGGCCAGACCGGTGCCTTGCCACAATTGTTCTGAGCTCTTCAGGCAGTTCCTTTGACCTCCTGATTCTCATTTGCTCTGACATGCACTGTGAGCTTGTAAGGTCTTATATAGACAGGTGTGTGGCGTTCCTAATCAAGTCCAATCAGTATAATCAAACACAGCTGGACTCAAATGAAGGTGTAGAACCATCTCAAGGATGATCAGAAGAAATGGACAGCACCTGAGTTAAATATATGAGTGTCACAGCAAAGGGTCTGAATACTTAGGACCATGTGATATTTCAGTTTTTCTTTTTTAATAAATCTGCAAAAATGTCAACAATTCTGTGTTTTTCTGTCAATATGGGGTGCTGTCTGTACATTAATGAGGAAAAAAAAATTTACTTAAATGATTTTAGCAAATGGCTGCAATATAACAAAGAGTGAAAAATGTAAGGGGGTCTGAATACTTTCCGTACCCACTGTATATAGATATAGTCACACAATATATAGATCAGTGTTCAATGCGTACACGTAGATGGTTGTCGTAGTAATAAACACCATAAACAGCAACTGTTCGTGTGTCAGCTCTTAATGAATGAATGAATGATGCATTTATATAGCGCTCTCCTCAACCACCACCAGTGTGCAACATCCACCTGGATGATGCAACAGCAGCCACAGGACAATGGCGCCAGTGCGCTCACCACACACCAGCTACAAGTGGAGAGGAGAGAGAGTCATAGAGCCAATCAAGTGAATGGGGATTATTAGGAGGCCATGATTGACAAGGGCCAGTGGAAGGAATTTGGCCAGGATACACCCCTACTTTTTACGAAAGAGAGTCAGGACCTCTGTTTAATGTCTCAACGCGAAAGACGGAAATGCTTTATTACAAAACAAGGTATTTGGAGAATGTAGGTAATCATATTTGATTCTCAAATTGTTATAATTAGACGCAGTTCATAATAAGAAGGGTAGACATCCTTTACCAAAACTGGAGGTTATTAAAGTATTTTACCATTTGCAACCCATTTTACTTCTAAAATGTGAGGTATTTCTGAGTGAAACTCAGAAAACAAGTCAGTTTATTCTATCCATCAGGAATTGACTGGATCCCGAAAAATGACTATGAAATGTCAGAATGGAGCCAGTCTGAATGTGAGATTGCTAAAACAATGTCAAAGCTGTTTTGCTAATAGCCCACAAAAGTGAAATCACCTGAAAAAGAAAGTTGTTTCAGAGTAAGCAAGTCATTACTTTTGATTAAAGTAAACAATATTTTTCTTTGGATGCACTGATTAATAGTTTACAACAAGACCAGGAAGAACATAAATAGGGTTAACTTCATGCTGACTTCGATTGCAGCCATATTTTTGGGAGAACAGACACTTTAAATGCCAAACCATGCTATGCTTTAGTTTGATGTAGGTATCACACTGATGGTAGCTTGTATGCTTTATAAAACAGGCCAATGCATTGGGGGTTTTCTTTGGATTCTTACTTTACAAGGCCTGTTTCAAAATTCAGTCTACGTCAATCTGGTTGTTGACTTGCTCTAGGGAGCAGAATTGAATTGATCACATGAACAGTTTGACTGGGGGCGCAGCCAGAAACACTGAACAAGCTCCTACCCTGTCATCTGAGAAAGAGAGCAAAGGCTGTGCAGTGGATTTAAGTTCAGGTTTGGTAAACCCGCAGCTAGCCCTTAGATACACAGCCTCCAGCGTACTGCTGAACTGAGGAATAGACCTGCTGTTCCAACCAAACCTCCCAGCATGCATCAAACGACTGCTGATTCAATATGTATTATTATGAGGCACGCTGTAGGAGTTTGGGTTAGCACGAGGGCTCTCTGTATTATTGTATACTTTTCGTAACATTAGGAGAAGCTGATTTAAACCATGGATGTGATGATCTACAATGCAGGATGACTAATTTAATGGTAATGAAGTCTTTAAATGAGGTCTCAGTTTTATGCAGGTAAAAGACCCTTTTGTGCCAACATAGATTTTCCAGCTGACATCATTATGTCGTATAAGTGACGATGTTTGGTCTCTCGGTCAGGTTTGATTGCTTTGTGCATCAATCTTTCTTGAATCCATGCCCCTTTGATTGATTATACACACTGGAGGGGGAGTGTGATTGGATCGAGCTCTTCAAACCACACTGCGTGACCTCATTAGTATTCATAGGTATTCATATGTAAAGTGCGGCTTTCGCACACATACACTGATGTCAACATATAGACATCTTCTAAAACATATCCTTATACTTATTTTAGTATTATTTATATTCTATATACACCACAACACCAACTGAGATTTTAAAGACATTGCATTCTAAATACATAGACATTAAAATGGATTTGGTCCCCCTTTACAGCTATAAGAGCTTCCACAAGATTTTCCACAAGATTTTGGAGTGTTTCTGTGGGGATTTTTGCCTGTTAATCCAGTAGAGCAATTTCGAGGTCAGGCACTGATGCTGAACAAGAAGGCCTGGCGCGCAATCTCTGTTTCAGTTCATCCCAAAGGTGTTCAGTGGGGTTGAGGTCAGGGCTCTGTGCAGGCCAGTTAAGTTCTCCCACACCAAACTCATATACCCATGTCTTTATGGACCAGTGGAAGTTTGGAACTCTGCAGCTATGGAATCAGCAGAGAGTTGATGACTTTTGCGCACCATGCACTCTGCATCATCACTCTGCATTATCGTTCTGCTTTTATGGCTGAGTTGCTGCTGTTCCTAAACGCTTCCTTTTTCCAGTAATAACAAAGGTGGCATTCTATCACACCTGAATTCACTGAGCTCTTCAAAATGGCCCATTTTTTTCACAAATGTTTGTAAATGCAGACTGCATGACTATATGCCTGATTTCTGATTGAAACATCTAAAATTAAATAATTAAGGCCTCACTTTAATTTGAAAACGCATCTTTTTCTCTCCGTTTTGGCCTTGAGTCTACACTGAGACTGCGTATTTGTCAAGGAAAACGTCTCAGGTTACGCATGTAACCATGGTTCCTCGAGGGAACGAGACGCTGCGTCGGAGGACACTTTGGGAACGCCCCTCAGCGTGACCGGCTCTGAACCCTGTGTGTAGGGAGGAGGACTGAAGGCCTGGAGTCGACAGGCCGTGGTGTAAGAGAGGGACATTAGGAAACAACCCCGCAGGGGGTTTCCGAACGCTTTGGCCAGACTGGGCGCAAAGTCGAGATAGGAAGGGGCCACTGAGAGGGCCTGCAGTTCCCCCACTCTCTTGAGAGAAGAGATCGCCAGAAGAAAAGGTAAGAAAAGGTAGTCTTGATAGGGAGTGCTTGGTGGCGATCAGATATCTCCTCAATAGGCTCAAAGGGAGGCTTACAGAGAGCTTATAGCACCACAGCCAGGTCCCACGTGGGGACACGAGATCGTACCGGAGGCCTCAGCCTCAGCGCTCCGCGGAGGAAACTTGTAAGAAGAGGGTGTCTTCCCACTGAATGGCCAACGAGAGGGGCGTGGTAGGCCGCAATGGCCGCCACGTAGACCTTCAGGGTGGAGTGAGTCAACCCTGAAGAAAAGCGGGCCTGCAGGAACTCCAGCACTGTACAAACTGGGCAGTAAACTGGGTCGAGCTGGCGGTCTCCGCACAAAGAAGTGAAATGTTTCCACTTCAAGGCGTACAGTTTCCTCATTGAGGGAGCTCTGGATTGGAAGATGGTCTCAACAACCTCGGTTGAGAGAAGGGAAGCTATTGAGTCGAGGATGGGAAATCAGGCCCTTAAGAACCATTACGCGGCTCCGGCCAGAAGGGGGCTATAGCAGAAGACGGATCCAGTCCCGGCGCACACTCTCTCCGAACTCCCGGCAGGGAGCAGAGCCGATCGGGGGAAGGAGTTACAGCGAAGCCGTAGCCACGTCTGTTACCATGGCCCCAAGTGGAGCCCCAGGGAAGCTGGATGAGCAGAGGAACAAGAGGGACAGGGCGAGGCATATGAGGCGCAAAAAAATGTTAACCGGAGTGGCCAAAAATCTCCATCCTGCTTCAACCACCTCGGGGTGAAGCATCATTCTCAGGGCCTCGGCCCTGCATCAACAGGATGTCTGCTCCATATGAGATGCCCTAGGAATGTGAACTGCTCTCAGCGAGAAAAGTTTGCCCTGGAACCACATAAGGATCTGGTACGCTAGTTTGTACAAACGGCTTGAGCGCAGACCTCCCTGGTGGTTGATGTAAGAGACCACCACTGTGTTGTCGGTGCGCACAAACACATGGTGACCTCTTAGGTCTGGGAGGAAGTGTCTTAGTGCATGCAGCACAGCCAGCATCTCCAGACAATTTATATGACACGTTAGATGGCGACCGCTCCACAGACCGCGGGAAGGGTGGCCACTCATGACCGCACCCCAACGGGTGAGGGACGCATCGGTCGCTAGCGTTAAGCGGCGGCAAGGAGCTCCCAGCACCGGGCACCTGAGACAAGAACGAAGGTTTCCTCCTGCTCTGTAATGGAGAAAGCACACTTTTCTTGCGTTTAGTCTCAACCCCAGTTCTCTCATGTGGGCAAGAATGTCATCTCGATGTCGAACCACCATCTGCACTGATTGAGCCAAAAAAACAATTGTCGATATAATTTAGTATGGGGATGGCCTGGAGTCGCAACGGGACAGGGCTACATCACACCCTTTGAAAGTGAGGGTTTGAGGGTGCAAGGATGAAGGGAAGAAAACCCGATAGTGGTATGCTTTGCCCCAAAAGAAAACTCAGGAAAACTCTGTGAGTGGAAAAAGGATGGGTTACATGGAAGTATCCGTCTTCAGATCGATCATGACAAAACAGTCACTTGGACCTGATCTGAGACAAGACTGTCTTTGAGGGGAGCATTTGACCCTTCAGAGAGGTGTTGACTGAGTGGTTCAACTGACACAGGATCTAAAAGGATGGGACGCAACCTTCCATCCTTCTTTGGAACAATGGAGTACCGGCTGTAGAACTCGGACTCTCTTCCATGAAGATGGACCACCTCAATGGCCTCCTTCCTCAAAGGAGTAACTACTTCTTGTTCCATGACCAGAGCCTACTCGGGGCCTACCAGCGTGAGTGTAATCCGATTGAAACGAGGCGGAGGAGAACCAAACTGGATTCTGTAGCATCTTCAGTATGCAGGATCCACTGAGACACATTTGGCAGTAGTTTCTACGCTGCTAAATAATCTACTAAGGGAAGCAGTCTCTCGAGACTGACCTCTGGTGCACCTAGAGCAGCTAGCTCGGTGACCTGAAGCGGCGGACCGGCAGGGGACAAAAGAACCAGCGCTCTAGAGACCTATGGAGGAGCTGGTACTCAGAGCTATAGAGCGGGGGAGGGAGGGGAATCCGTCTGGGAATGCTGCAGCATGTTTTACGAGCCTCCTGGTAACTATAGCTACGGAATTGCTGCGTCGCCGAAAGGCCAGCAGGTGCAGTGGGGGGGTCCATGAGGAAGACCCTGTCTTTCTCTTTCATATCTGACAGGGTCAGCCACAAATGCCTCTCCGCTGCCACCAGTGCTGCCATAGACCTGCCGATGGCGCGGGTGGTCTCTTTAGTGGCGCGGAGAGACAAATCAGCGGTCCTCCTGAGCTCAGTAATATCTTCGTATTTTATCTGCTCACGCTCGTCTAGCTCTTTTAGCAGGTCGGCCTGGTACGCCTGTAACACAGCCATTGTGTGCAGACACGCGCCAGCCTGACCTGCTGCCGAGTACCCTTTGCCCACCAGCGCTGATGTAGTTCGTAGCGGCTTGGAGGGCAATGCCGTAGCCTTTAAAGACGATGCCGCGTCAGGCGACAGATTCTACCCGGGGCCTTGTCTTATAACCGCGCTCACTCATCCCCACCACATTGCCATAATAATCAGAGACGGGAATAAAGAGGCGGGCCGAGAATGGCCTTCCCCACGACTTCAACACCTCGGTGTGGAGGTCGGGGAAAAAAAGGCAGGCTCCGGCGCGGAGGTGGCGGCTTAACACGCAGAAAACGCTCATCCAATTTACTCTTCTGCGGCTCAGCCATTTTCTCAGTGGGCCAATCGATATTTAACTTGGCCACAGCATGAGTTACCACCTCCAAAAGCTCCTCATACTGAGGCGATTGAGGGGGCGAATCCTCGTCAACGCCCACCACATCAACCTCCTCGGAAGAAGACAGGTGGAGCGTCGAGCCCTCTCCCCGGGGGGAGGAAGAGGGAAAAGGTAACCGCAGAGCGGGCTGCCGATACCAGAGAAGGGCGCTGGTTGGCGGGTTGAGGAAGAGAAGTTAGGGACTCGCATCCTCATTCCCTTCACAAGATCACACTTGCGAACCCCACGGCGTAATCGACGCTCCCTCGACGGAAGCGGCACCGGGCCACGGGGACGCTAAGAGAAGGCTCCCTCCGCAAAGAGAGACTTCCGGAGAGGAGGAGAAACGGAAGCGGAGAGCTCGGCAACGCCGAAAATCAGGCATGTGCTCCGCTCCCAGGCAGACAACACACAAACTGTGTGTATCCCCACCCGTAATATAACGTGGGCAGGGAGGAACACACAGCCTGAAATGCTGCCTGCCCTCGCCCTGCTTAAGTGTTTGTGCCATTCTTGAACAAAACAAAATCAAATAAGACTCACAAAGGTATCAGACTGACACACACACACACAGAGTGCTTGCTGAATGACAAAAAGCTGACGCTTGTCTCACCGCACGTGCTTTTATAGCTTTCTGGTCATTACGTCACCCGCCCGTGACGTTTTGCCCATCTATTGGACTGATTACACACGGGGTTCAGAGCCGGTCACACTGAGGGGCATTCCCAAAGCGTCCTCCGACGCAACTCGAGGTCCTGAAGAGGAACCAAGCTTTTTGAAATCGCTCTCCAAAATGCCGTTTTCACATTGTAGTGTGGACTGTGAAAACTGAGGCTTTTGAAAACGATGACGCATGTTTAGTCATGTGACACATACTGAACTAATAGATATCCATGTTTATACCGGTATTGTGCCTGTTATGTGCTATTACCTTTCACACTGTTGCCAAAGATGTTACTTTTAACACTCTTCATATTACAGTCCTGCAAAGATGACAAAAAATTAACTCACAATTGCTTTCCTGTGGCAAAACATGAGGGTGGTTGCATTTTAGATCAAACAAATAGGCCTAATGGTGAGTGAGCGCAATCTGGATGCGTCAGTGAATGATGAGATATTTTCGTAAATACAATCCTGCCAAAAGAATTGCATGAAAACATCTTGTCTGTTCTATCTGTATCATCTCAGTGAACTTTTATGCGGTTTTACACATGCGCAGTAAGGAGAATTTAACGTTTTCCGAAATTTCAGTGTGGATGAGAAACTTTTGAAAAATGCAAGTGTGGACGGAGAGCATTTTAAAACGAAAATGCTGTTTTCAAATGTTTCCGGATTAATGTAGATGTAGCCTAAGAGGTGTGTCCCAAAACTTGCTTTGTGGTTTTGATTCACTACACATTTATATGGTAATCAGCTGATGGCACTGTATGTTTTTACTAAAACGATCTAAACATGCAAAAATGTATGCAGGCACTTTTAAATACAAATACCAATGTAATGAATATAATTGAGATCACATTGATTGAACACTTTGACCCTTTCCATTTAAAAATAAAATATTTTCATCTTGCATTGCACCTGCATGCCTTCCTTACATTAGATTTTATCTTACTTTTTTGTTCTGTTATATTTCTGCCGGAATTAAAATGATCTGAGCTTTACACATTTACTGTGTGAAATGACCCCACCTGCTTGGAGGCTAATTGAATTAGGAATATAAATTGTATTATATGGCTATCATTTATGATGTGGCTGAAAATAGAACCACTAGGTGTCTATTAGTACTAATTATGATACATTTGTTATTATGATACATGATACTCTCTGTATAAGCAAACACTGCGCTTGACTTATTTACTAAAATAGAATGATTTATGCAAAGCTTTAAAAACAATGCGGGATTGAAGATTGTTTGTTACTGATAGCTTTTGTTCTTTTCTTAAGCATCTTTGTTATCTCAAGGAGTTAAATGTGATAAACAACAGCTCAGGTGGAAGACTGCATGCCTTACAGATATGCAGAATCCATCTGAATGTATCCCACGACTGTGCTGATCAAATTAAAGATTGTAAACCATAAGGAACAGGAATGCCCTTGACAGTCTCACTGTAACAGGGTTCATTCTAGAAACGTCACTGTATTCGACCGCAGAACCCATCTGAATGTATTGCCACTGTTCTATATGGATAATAAACAGTCTGAACAAGTTTATTGTGGGTATGCAGTTGCAAGAGAAAGTTTTTAAATTTTTTTAATTTAGCTACACTTTCATTCAAATGTTTTTAAAAATTTTTCCCCAAGTAAAGATTACTTTTATTCAGCAAGGATGCATTAAATTGACAGGAAAGACATTTATAATATTAATGTTATAATGATAATGTTACAAACTTAAGACTTTTATTTCATATAAATGTTGTTGTTTTGAACTTCCTATTCATAAAAGAATCTTGACTAAAATGTACCACAGATATATTAAGCAGCACAACTTTTTTCAACATTGATAACAATAAGAAATATCTCTTGAACACAAATCATCATATCAGAATGATTTCTGAAGCATCATGTGACACTGAAAGACTTAGTAATGCTGCTGAAAAATGCGTCTCGGGTTACTTTGTGGTAACCATGTTTCCCCCTGGTGGAACAAGCGAAATAAGGAGAGGAGGATAGAACACGTGCGGTACTCTAGGTTTCGCTATGGGGAACGCCCCGTCGTGCCCCGTGTCTGAAGCCTAACATGAAAACCCGACTTGTTGCGGGGGTGTGCTGCCGCGGACCGCCCTGACGTCACTGATCCGTCACAACTTATAACAAAATAGGCTCCCCCGTACGTCTGGCCGCACATCATCCACTTCTTCATTCTGAAGCTTGTGTCCGCACATGGCCAAAAAATCACTAGAGAGGACGCACTCATCCCTTCGCTGGGCACCGGGGGGATCTTCGCAGGTCCCTCGTGTCGCTCCCCTCAGGGAACCATGGTTACATAATTAACCTGAGACGTTCCCTTTCATGGGGACTTCGAACTGCGTCCTCTAGGGGTCGCTATGTTAGGTAACGGTATACCCTCACGCGCACCATGCTGAGGGAGTGCCAGCCAGAACCATGGCGCGCCTAAGTACCAACTACACCCCATATGCTATGGGATTTGGCCCCGTCCAGACTTAGACGCGTCATTGACATACTCTCCCTACGGCCATAAGCCCAGCTCCAAGGGACATTACTAATGCCGTCACAGTGTGCGTCCCCACTGGGACAAGATTGGTTAGTAAGAACCCCAGGTACTCCTAGTCTAACCACGGGCATCAGTCTCTTCTCTGTAGCTGCCTCGAGATTGACCTCTGGTGTAATGAGGGTGGCTGGCTCGGTGCCCAGAACTGCGGGACGGCAGGGGCCACCGTACCAGCTGTGCCAAAAAAAGCATCCTCGGAGGAGGCGCCCGGGCCTAGAATCAGAAGGATTCCTTCCAGGGAATACGACCAAGATCCTACTTATTGGATCAATTACCGATTTCCTTCTTCGTCCGTCACTCTGGGCTGACCGTCACTTTACCCGCAAAGGACTCGTGTCCATAAAGCCTCTAGTGCTCCACACTATCTACCCTGTCAGTCGCGGCGTATGCGCGGATACCATTGAGTTAGGTTGGAGTCCCGTAACTGGAAACCCCGGTTCCGTGTTTTAGACGTGCCGCTCTATGTCATACCCAGGCAAAAGAGAGCAAACAACGCTGTGACGCTTTACTCTTCCATATAGGAGGTTTTAGAGAAGTGGCCTCATAAGTTCGAACGTGCGCATCGTGGAATGTCTTTTTGAACACTTTCGTGGGAGATTTTAGAAAGGGGCAAGATAGTACACGTGCCCACTTACCCCCATGTGGATCTTAGAATGTCCATATTAGATGTATACAACCTAAGTTTCTCTAGGGGGTTTCTCGTGGCACTTCGGAGGGCACATTGACTATAGATGGCCTCTGAGTAGTTTCCCCACCCACTACTCAGCCCCTCCCAAGTAGTTCTCTCCCTTCCCGGCTGTCCGACTTTGCTGGGGCGTGGCTACCAGCCGTGAACCTGTAGCTGAGGGATTAGCAGACACCATTTCAGTGGACAGCTATCTGCCAGTTCTATCAGGCTCGGTGTGAAGCACCACGCCTCCAACTAGCGTAACCGAGCTTTCAGTTAACACCTTTTTTCGTTCCGTGCCTCGTGGGACACCACGCCTTGGATCCTCTCACCCACGTACGCCCAGTGGCTCGACCCTTACTAATCCGGTGTTTTTTCGCTCGGCTGTGCTACAGTAGCCATGTCCTACGCTGTCGGGGATCCCCACCCCCCTCTCTCACCGAGAGGGGGGGCCTCCCTGTCCCCAACCGCAGCAGCATGATTCAAAACAGTCAGGTCGTAAGCAATACTGTCGTGTTCAGGCTAGCCCCATCAGCCAGCGCATCATGGAGGCAGAGGACGGCCAATCCTACTGATCGCATCTGTGGTCGAGGTTTTTCTGGGAAGTACAGCGACTCGCGTCAACCGTGCCTCTCATTGAAAAGTGACGGGCCCCTTTCCGTTCGGCTCCTATTTCCGCTCACCGGTAGTAATTTACTTGCTTTCCCCGCTCTCCAGGTGTCCCTCCCTTTTCACCCTGAAAGGGGCGCTGAAAAAAAAAAAGTTCGCAGGGCCAATTCACCATTACCGCTACGAGGGACAGCCCAATGTGACGCTTATGGAATGTCCCCCATCCTCCTCGGAGTGAGCGGATCCCCTGCCCTGGTATGATCTCTGCTACTCTCACAGTTTCTCCCCCTCGCAAATGTTTTGTGGGCCACAGACCTCTGATGCACTCAGTACAGGATTTTAGAGAGGTGGGCAAAGCAGAACGTGCGCACCTACCACTTTCGTGGGATTTTAGAGAAGTGGCAAAGCATATACTGGCCGGCCGGGAACAGCAACTCCAGCACCCTCCTCAGAGGTGAGGGGAGTGCTGTCTCCAGGGTGTGTCGACCAAGACACACTATTTGAGTGGAACCCAGGGTACCGGGGTGTTAATCCACTTTGAAACAAAGGGAACGAAGACAGCACACGTAACCCTTACCTTCACAGGATTTTAGAGAAATGGGCAAAGAATCCCATGCCCATTTACCACCTAAGTGGAATTTTAGAAAATGGGCAAAGCAACACGTGCCCATCTACCAGCTATGTGGATTTTGACTTTTTAGCGCATGAAATGCGACTTCACTACTGTCAGCGTGCACATCTCCCCCCACCATGGCACTGGTCCATTGGAGAAGATGTGCAATAGCCACACAATTGCTTGGACCCTTTACCATATTATCTGGAATTTAAGTTCATGGAAACCCGACCATATCGGCCAGCCGGAAGAGGCCGGCTCGCACATCTCAGTGGTGATGGGAGCCCTGCCTAGGACAGCCTTACACAGGAGGATCCTGGTGATGCCCCCGTACCTCCCGTTCGTTGCCTCAGCAAGAAGGAGTACGCCGGTGGCCAGGAAGCCCCTCGGGGTGACCAGGCACTGTAGCCCCGTCCGGGTGCCTTGCAGCGTAGCACCGGGGGCCTGATGTTCACGAAGGCTCCCGCAAAAGCCCGTGTTCGGCCGCATGATCCAGGAGGTATGAAGCCGAAGCCCGGCTTTTCTTACCGTCTGGATATATGTCGACGAGTGATACGCCTACTGCAAGTAGAGCACCTGGCTTCTGAGCCCAGCAACGGCACCTCATCGAGGGCGTCTAGCAAGGGACAGAAACGTACAGGTCCTGGGAAACACTGCAAGGAACTATAGAAGGTTGCACACACACAGCCATCTCGGTCTGTCCTCGATATACAGATATCATGATATTTGGATCGTACTCACCCCCATGACCTCTGTGCTGGAGCTCTGCTCCGAGGATCTTTCTGACCGGATCATCTGCTGCAGGTAACTTTATACATTTTTTACGCATGACCACCTCAGTCTCTCATTAGTATACATGCTCTCATGATATATGGATCATACTCATCCACCACTAGCCTTGTTGCCGGGGCTCTGTCCGGGGATTTTTTGACCGGACCATCAGTCAGACGGTTACTATGATCTAGCCATAGAACCGCCAACAACATCATGGGCCCAAAAAACAATAAAGGGCGGCAGTACGGCAGACTGTTTTTAAAAAATGTTTTTACAGCTAACCTCGGGTCAGCTTGAGTGGTGGTCACTAAAAGGGAATTGAAAAAAAAGACAAGAAAGCGGCTGGCTCCATTGCCCCATGTCTCACCCCTCGGGTTTGCCCTGCTCCCTTTGACCCGCGATTCCTCTTACCCTTACCCGCAGGCGGGGGAGGAGCGCGATCTGCGACACTAGCCTTCTTTGCCCGTCTCTGATCCTCAAACCGAGACGGCCAGGACCCCTGGTTTGTTTGGGCTCAGACCTGGGCCTTCGTGGTATAAAGGATTTGAACGTTTGCTGAGCGCGACTTCGCCTCCCTGATTTTGTCGACCACCGTCTCAACGGAGGTGCCAAACAATTCAGAGGGCGAAACCAACACCCGGGCAAGAGAAGAACGGCCCCTTTCCTTCTTTCTTCCCGATGTCCGCCACGTTCACCCACAACTGCCGCTCCGTCACCTCCATAGCAGCCATCGCTCTGCCCATGGCAGAGGCTGTCTGCTTAGTAGCCCGGAGGGCCAAGTCTGTGGTTCGCCGCAGCTCAGCTTCCCGCAGGAGTCACCGTTCACACCAGGGGAAAGGGCCCTGCCCTCATCCAGGGTCCTTCTGCAGGTCAGCCTGGTATGCCTAATCGCACCGCTCAATCGTGGTGCAACAACGAAGCCACAGGCCTGCCCTGCCCGCTGCGTATGCTTGCCGTTCGTGGCGAGATGTGGCTTTAAGTGGTCACAAGCAAGGAGGGGAGTTTTGAGATATGTGGACGTCTCCCCCATAGAGAGGTATCTGGCGAGCGTCTCTCTTCACCGGGGGCATTCATCTCATACGCCGCTTTCCGCGCGCATCGACTCGTGTCTCCTAACTCTTAGCTGAGCACTGTATATGCGTGAGTGAAAACGGCCTCTTCCATTCGCTTCTCAACTCATTGTGGATCAAGGAAGGAACAGGAAGGCTCAACTTGAGCTGGCAGATTCTATCGTCTCGAGGAGATAACAGTTCGTGCGAAGCGACCCCTCTCGACATCCACACCCACGTCTTGTGCCCTATCCTCGTTTCACGGTTAATGTCGAGCCTCGATCGCCTGTAGCCCGGCTCGTATCCGCTTCGTCCGGGCCGTTCCATTATCCTTCTCGAGTCCACCCTCACAGCTCACCACTCCTCGGATGTCAGGGTTGGACAGTAGCAAGGGCTCAGCCCGTCTTTCTACACACTCATCCACATCCATTCCCCTGCTCTTCTTCTTGTTGGGCTGGGCCCATCTGAGCACTGGCCCCTGGATCAGATGATTTAGAGAGAGGATATCATCGTCCAGCAGCTGTCTCTCGCCCGACGCAGATGCGCGGAAGAGGAAAACCCCTCCTTCAGCCTCATCGGCTAGGTCCACATGAGATCCCCACGAGCTCATTCTCCTCTGTGCCTCAGCAGCAGCGGGTCCTGAACCGCGTGAAGCAGATGGCTGCCCCTCCTCCCCTCTCCACTCGATAATAGAAGACAACGAGAACGGAGCTTGTCCAACGAAAAGCTCCTCAACATTGCACGCAGATTGCCCCCTCGAGGACACCGCGTGCGTGCTCTTCGTCCCAAACAAACAACACACGCATCGAGATCGTGTGAATCATCGGGTGCAGAGCCTCGTCCTGACACGGATGTACACACTTTTCTAAATCGCTCGCTCACGCGGTCCATAGTGGGGTGAGCAAACAGGCGTCGTTACTTTGCTTTTGTGAAGTGCACGGGCAATAAGTCGAACAAACGGCGGTGTAGGAGCGAAGAAGTGATGAGTAAAAGTGCGGACTAGACCGGGGGGATGGGGGGGGGAGGGAGGAAATGGGATGGTCGTCCTATTTGGTATGACGACAGTCGACGGTAGGTAGGGAACATCCATGGCCGTCGCCGGCCAAACAAGTTGGTGTTTTTTCAATGTAGGCTTCAGACACGGGTCGCTATACAGATCAGCGGAAAGAATCACGACGAGGCGTTCCCCATAGCGACCCTAGAGGACGCAGTTCGAAGTTTCCCGAGGGAGCGCTTTGCCATGACAGGAATAAATTACTGTGCATTTTAAAATATATAAAAAATAGAAAAATCTTGTTAAAACTGTTTTTCTAATGTTTCACAATCTGCTGTTTTCTTATTGAATTTTTTTTCAACACATTAAAAAAAATCTTACGGACGCTCAATCTGGTTAACCGTAGTTTAAATAAAAAATTAATTAAATCCCAAACAAAGAGCAGCTACTTAGACACCAAAAACAATATAATTATTTTCCATGTCTTTTCTCTTCTTTACTGCAACCATCATAGTTTAATGGGAAAAACTCCGTGTTGAACTCCTTTAAAATGGTTGAGTCATCCTGGCAACAATACTTCCACTAAAACATTTCTTGTAATTATGATTTTAGTATAAAAGTTGGACCACTTGTTATATTTTGAGAGTGTCTTTAACATACAATGCACTTACATTTAAATTATAATTTGTACATGCTCTTCTGTGTACATAGCATGTTTAACACTTTGTACTTATATTTAAAAATTCCCCGTCCTGTAGTTACATATGTAATTAATTTCTGTAGTTACAGCTATAATTACACTGTTGTCCATACCCCTACACCATAAATCTAACTATATCACCAGACCTGTCCTTAACCTCAACCATATCAATAGTAACGGAAGTGATTTGTAATACAACATGAACACAATGGGCCTCATTTACGAAACGAATGTACGACAGAAAATTGAGCGTACGGTCGTTTCAACGCAAAATTTGGAATTGATCAATATGGACGTGAGCGGTGGCTACGATCAAATCTCACTTCTGGTCTCAGCTCGTGTACGCAAGTTTTTTGAGTTACCTGAAGTTGCGCACAGCATAGTAAATACGGTGGAGAATTGTAGATTGACAGCATTTTGTTCATTTTTATATTCCTGACCGTCAAACGAAGCTCATTAGTCGATCGTTAATCAGTAAGATTAAAATGTCTCGTTTTTTTTTTTTTTTTGTACAGGGCTTTAGCTTTATATGCACGAATAGCAGCATAAACAAGACCGTGAAGATTCAATCGTCGCATCATGCACCTGCAGCGCTTCTGTGAATGGAGAAAAACAGAAATTAAGTTTATAAAAGGAAGCAAATCAATAGTATCACACAAAATTATATTATAGCCTATTATATAATTAAAAGATTAACAAAAGGGGGGAAAAACACTGTGCAACAAGTATAGGTTGTGCTCGTTTTGTGACACTCTTAATGCATTTAATTTCTTTTCTTTATATCTTTATTTGATTTAATCCATCTGATCGCACAGGCGCCTCACGCACACACAAACAGCATTAGTTCTAGTGTTGCCTGACATTTCAGCTATTCATCATCAAACTAAAATGCAGTCAACAAAACATAAAAGTTACGTTGTTTATTTTGAGAAAGCGGTCCCTGTAAATCAGCATGCAGCGCCCACACAATACACATTTTTGTCACATGTGAAGGATTTTACTGGATACCTTAGAACATGAGTGAGTATAAAGCCATGTTTCTAGGCTGCTATAGGAATAAGGGAGTGGGTAGGCAGGGGAACAAATGTTTCAAATATGGCAAAAATGGATACATTTGGGTTCTTGTGGTATGAGACAGGCTCGAGCCCAGTGCCGTTTCAGTTTTGCTTGACATTTATGCTGTTTATAATGAATGCCACTAGCTTAATATAGCCTAATTTGTGTTTTATTTTAGTTAAAAATATAATTTTATAACTACTTTTTTTTCATTCTTGTTCTGTTCTGAATACTGTTAAATTTAAAATATTTGTTGTAGAGTGAGGGGAACTAAATAGGCTGTTTATGTTTACCAGTATTTTAATATACATATAAATTACATATATTAATGTAGCCTAATTGTTTGCAATTACAAGGTTAACGGGTGTTTTTGGAGTAAGATCAATTTCTCTTTAGCGAGATTACTTCCTCTTTTTGGCCGGGTTTCGTTTCTCCGTGTCGTAAACTCTAGGGGCGAGGCTTCTAAACCAGGGTGTTTTTAGGGGCGTGATGTTCAAACGACGATCGTTTTCTGCTGCCACGTTTATCAACGTGCGATCATTCGATGAGATTAGCGGCATACGAATGTTTCATAAATCACACGTGAACTCTGTCGTAAATTGATTTGTGCGCACAGATCTGCGCTCGTTTCTACGTTAGATTGATAAATGAGGCCAATAAGTGTACTGTTCCAAATAATTTATTATTTTTGAGTACATAGTTAAAGACACCTAATATGAAGTGGAACCTAAAATTTAAGCAGAAATCAAGGTAAATCCAAAGAATTTGCATGCAGCTATGCGTAACTCATAAATCAAAAAATGAAGTTTGACCTAAAGGTTGAACCCAACTAATGACACTGTGCAGAATCATTACCCGTTTTCAATCTTTGAAGACAAGGGTCTATTGATTCTCCTGGTTCATGCTTGGCTGAGTTTCTAAGCTGTAATTATTAGCCATTCTTTAGCTTTCTTTATGATTTCATTACAGGCATGAGAAACCCTTTTTGATCTTTCACGATATATTTTAATCCCAACAAATTCACTGATTACTGCTTCCTTAGTAACGTGTGCATTTCAGACAAAAAGCCAATATTAGAAAATTATTAATAATTTAAAAGGGATGTTGTTATCGCTTCTTCCCAGAGACGTTTTAATGTAACTCAATTGATGTATCACAGTTTCCATTAACTTTTGCTCCTGAGGTTGATTATAAATACTCTTTTTAATTTAGATAGAACAGAAGTCTGAATGGGTTGTGCTTTATATGTTGCTGGGTCATTCTCAGGTCATGTGACATATTAATTAATTCATTCACTCACTCACTCACTCACTCGTTCAGTCTTATCCAAATCATGTTTCTCTAGTCCAGTTACTGAGTTTTGCCTTTGTATGGCAGCATAGTTCTTTTCTCTTTTCTCTGCTTGCCAATGGCAGTTATAGAGTCACATAAAGAGGTGGAGGTCATGTTGTATGACATGCCATGACTTGACACAGTCCCTCTGATCTGAACAGCACTGGCTTAATTTAGTGTGCAAACAATACCATGTTTCCCTTTGAGGTAGTATGAGTGGGGGAGGGGAGACTCACACTAATGGAGCATATCAAAGTTACCTTGAATACTCAAATGGTCTGGGCTAGTTAATGTGCACATCAAAGGCCAGGCAGTGTGTTGTCAGTTGGTCTGGGCGCACATCACAGATATTGGTGGGATAGTCAGAATTTACAGTATGTAATTGGACTTCAACTAGAGTTGGTAAGTATTGTGCTTGAAAGGTTAATGATGTATGCAGAAGGTGTCCGCATTGTCGCTTTTATACAGAATTACTTTTTATTCGGAAATAAGCATACATCAAGCATAGGGTGATGCAGTGGTCAGTAGTGACCCAATTGGAGAAAATAGTACTACTACTACTTCTACTACTACTAATAATAAATCATAAATTGTATTAATTCACATTAAATTAAACATGAACATTCATTGTTGTATATTTAGTTTTAGGTAGTACAGTTGTTATATTTATTAAATATGAATAAAGTATAATATATCATATAAAACTATTTATTAACTATTATTTTTGTTCTTTTAGATAGGAGTAGTAGTTAGTGTAAAATTCAATTGTAGCAAATTGTATTTGTAAGTGAATAATATATATCTTACAATAAATTTGCTGTTACACTTTATTTTAAGAGCAGTCCTTGTTCCAGTGTCATCTACACCTATAAGTATCCGGAGTAATCAGCCTAATAATAATTACTAACTACATGTAACTTACTACTGCTACATGGTTAGCGTTTGGCTGTAGGCCGTTACTTGCAATGTAATTATAGCCATAATAAATTGTTATTAAATAGTAGTTCATGCTTAACATAATGTAAACATTAGACCCTTAAACTACCAGTGTTACTAAAATTCTTTTTTTTGTTTTACACTGAATTATATTATTATTAGTATTATTATTATTATTATTTATTATAGTAACTACAGTATGACACCCTGGCGCACATGTACTGGCATGTTATCAGAAACACCCTAAAAATCGTGAGAAAAATCACAACATTAAAAATGTAATACAAAACCTCACAGATTTCCACTGAAGCCACATGTCTCCTCCAAGCAATCATTCCAGCTTCACAACACACCAACACACGAGAGAGAGAGACCGGATGCTTGAGAGAGAGAGAGAGAGAGAGACTCTGGCTGCCCAATTGGGTTTAGAGAAATAATTTTACATCAACCAAACTAAGAGGGGTGACACAGGGCAGAGACTGCTGATATGGTACAGAACAGAACTCATAGACTCAATCAAATCTATAAAAATCTGAAAATCGTACATTTGGCTAAAACACATCAAAATCTATTGTGTCCAAAGACCGTCACCATATTCTTTGTGCAATACTTACACCGGCGAAGTCTCCCTATTTACACCAATGAAGATAACCTTTTCTATCTCTGCATAGCACGCATATCTGCCAATTCCAACAAAAAGGAAATGTTTGACATCGTGCAGTGAATTAAATGCCAGAACTGGAAAGACCAACCGACTTTCGATAAACACACAGGAGGACAAAATATTCACACAACACCTGCCCACTATCTAGCACTCATATCACCTCAGAAAAATTATGACAACTTCACAAACCCCACAAAAGTGGGGAAAAGACTACTACAGCTATAGTCAGTCACTACCAGCTGTCGACCCCCCAGCAGGCAGGCCCTACATAGTGAAATCGGCTCGCCATACGAGGAGACTAACTTTAGGGCCTGTTATTCCTTTAATTATTTTTTGGTAATCAGCTACTGTAGATCATTTCATCACAGCACATTGCATCAAGTGCCCATATCAGAGCATCACAGTCTCGTCAGTCACCTCAAAGCCTCTTTCAGACCACTGTCTAAAATTACACATATATCTAAACGAACTCAAAACTAATGAATAATGCTGACAGCCTCTCATTACATATGGCTACATCAATCCTAGCAACGATGGAAAAACAAACAGCAAGAAAAACATCTCAGAACACGTCTTACTTAGTACCATGGTTCACATGCAGTAGGGAGTTATGTAGGTGGGAAGGAGACAGCTGCCATGTCCTCTAGGGCCGCGCTCGCCTTATTGGCGGAACGCTCTCCCCTTTGAGCACATGTGACAGCGCCAAGACTAGTATGATTCTAGGCCTCTTGGTCGTACTGGGTCGTATTCCCTTAAAGGAATCTATTTATGATTCCAATCCTTGAGCTCTACCCCGGGCCCAGGATTTTTGGCCCTAACGGGTAAGTTTTTTGGGGTATGTAGCCTAGGCCTTTGGCCGTAGGGAATAATGTCACTGACAGCCGTCTAACATCCCAGGGGCAACTCCCATGGCAATATGGTAGAGTTGGTACTTAGTGCTCGCCATAGTTTCTGGCATGCACTCCCCTCAGCATGGTGGTAGCTGAGCGGCTCTCTGGTATACCGTTCCCAATAGCGACCCATTAGATGTTGACGACAGTTCCAGAAGTTCCCATGAAAGGAACAGTATCAGTCCAGTTACAAGCAGTATGTACATGCCTCGTAACCATGGTTCCTTGAGTAGGGAACGAGACACCGTCCTTTAGGTTTCTTGCCATACTTCGGATGCAAGCTTCAGACGAAGAATTGGATGATAGGTTCTACACGCACCCGTCCGCCTAGATTATACTATCTAGTGGCGCAACTGGCTAGTGAACTCTAGTGACGTCATGGCTGTCCAGCTTACTGCAGGCAACGTGTGGATGCGTGTTTTTTCAATGTATGCTTCAGACACAGGTCACGATGAGGCGTTCCCCATAGCGACCCCTAGAGGACGCAGTTCGAAGTTCCCTTGAAAGGGAACTATCAAAGTGCAATAGAAAGTTAAACTATCAAATTACTATTGGACAAATTTATAATTAACACGTATCCACAAAATAAAGTAGGCATACATCTGGCACTAAAGGACATTACAGATATATTCCACCAATCAGCATCCATGTGCAATTCGAAAAAAATCATCAAAAAGAAAACCAAAACACACCAATGAAAAGTGGTTTGACGATGAGTGTAAAAGAATTAGAATGACAGTACGAAATCTTTCAAATAAAAAACACAGAGATCCTAACAACTAGGGATGCACCGATACTGGCTCCTGTACTCGTACTCGTACTCGTAAAAATGCCCCGATACAAACGCCGATACCACACAGCACATGTGATAAGCGCCATATTCAACAAAGAAACAGCTGACAACTACGACAGCAGTAAAGGAGTTATTATGGCATGTCTACTACGAATGATTAGGTATGCAATGATATTATAATGCGTAAACATTTCAGTATTAAAGACTAGCTATAGCTCGCAGATGGCACTGTGCGAGCAATGTAATAAACAAAGAGCAGCGCTGAAAAGATGGATCGATTGCTTGTGCGGCTATGGCCCCGCAGTTATGAGCGAGTTTAGTCGAAGTGAATATATCTTTCTCACAGACATCACTGGAGAGTCTGTAGTTCGGTCGGATATGTAAAAAAACAAGTAAGTAAAACAATGCACAATTACTTGTTACTGAACGGTCTGTTCATCTTTTTGGGAGAGGGGAGAGGAGAGAGACAGAGATGAGAGAGAACGATCGCGAGCGCGCCAATTGTATGCGTGATCTTGATAGTTCGCTCACTTAGGCGCATAATTTGGAATTAAAACAGAAATAGGTTAAAAATAAAAACCATTAATGCCATAAAATACCACCCCATTACGGTCGTATTCACTAGAAACATCATTTATTTTCAACCTTAGGAATACACGACTTTCTGGCGAAAGTGAAACAAGCGGCTTGTGTGAAATGCGCTAGGCTGTACTATTGTGCATCAGTACAAATACGTGCAAGACTTTGCATTCTATGAGTTTCTGCATTTATATGAGTGCAGCTTTGAATATAAATCGCACACGTTCTTCAGATGAAAAAAGCCGACTTCTATTCTGAAAAATCACGAGGTAGACGATTTATAACGAGTGGTTCCCTCGCATTATTACAGCAAAGCACAGTGATTACAGTAATTACTAATGTAAATTACGCCATGCATAAGGCTGTAAATTAAAAGATTGATGTACCATAGGAGACAAAAAAAAATTACCAGTGAATGGAATGTAACAAAAACTTGATAAAAACACAAATTTACATTAATGAAGGAATAATTAAGTGGTGAAAGTAATGCCCGGATGAAGGCGATATACAGTCCAAACCAAAATTATTCACGAGAACCAGATATATATTTTTGCTATTTTTTTACTAGGGGCGCAGGCCACTCTATAGTTCTATTTATGTAACGTGAGGCATAACAACCAAGCTAAACTGCTGACAAATCGTACCCAGAAATTCTTAATACCAGTGCGTATCTTACCAAGTAAAATTGTTAAATATTTGCTGTGCAAAACAAATTATTCAGTGAGTCTGCGGGGAAAAAAAAACTGAAGTTCGGGGTTTTCATGAAGACCTGGGTGACAGCTTATTGCCCAGGAGACTACAGGCTGTCATTAAGTCTAAGGGTTGCCCAGCTAAGTATTGATAGTTTTGTAAATACTGTCATACTAACAGCTGTTTGAATTATTTTGGTTGATTTGTAATCTATTACATTTCTATCAAAATTATCTAACATTTTCAAGATGAATTTGTTCTGACACAGTTTAACTCTGAGTTTTTGTCATATTTTATTACCGTTTTCTAAATTATAGCGAATAAACTGTGATAATGTGTGAGATGTTGAAGGTGTCTGAATAAATTTTTGGTTTGACTGTATCTATTTGATAAATTAAGTTAAACAACTAACATTATACATACTTTTTTGGTTTCTGTACCCAATATTTAAAAATGTACAAATGCAGTGCGATTCAAATCAGTATAGATTTAATATTATACCATGGGAACAGGGAAAACACTACGTTAGCAGAGGGGAGACATCCAGCAATTACAAGACAAAGGAGAACAGAACGGGCCTAGAACTCAAATATGGGGCAGATAACGAACGGGGACAGAAGGCGCAGTGAGGAGGATAACTAATAATAATGAGACACCAGGGAGAAACTAATTAACTAATGATGACAGGAACAGGTCTAAAATAACAAAATCAGAGCCGACAAAAACATAACCTGGGAGCCACATGTGGGAAGAAAATCACATCACAGACACGTAACAGTGGAGGGGGACCGGGGGGGGCGGGGGAGGGGGGGGGGGGGGGGGGGGGGGGGTTTATACAATTACACCCACCCCCCCCTTTTTTCCTTGGGGAAACACCTATTGGAAAGATGCCACTAAAATACAAAAGAAGATGGAGCTGTATTTAAACCTGAAAAGAGACTACAAACCAGCAGAATACATGAGCAGTGTAAAAGATCACAAATTAAGAAAAACACTGGCAAAATACAGACTGAGTGATCACTGTATGGCTATAGAGAGAGGACGACACAGACAGAGATGCAGCCGCGAGAACAGAGACTGTGTTCACTATGCTCACAGAAAGAGCTGTAAACAGAGGAACATTTCTTACTGCACCGTGTTTACTATCACAACATTAGAGCTGCATATTTCCCCAAATTCCAACAAATTAAACCACATTTTATGGCATTACCAAATGCAGAAAAATTAAGTCACATTTTAATTTTAAATGATCACAACAGCAACAAGATATGTATCAGCATGTCACGAACTAAGACTGTCAGCCAGTGGACAAAACTGAAGCAAGTTGTACTGTTGTACTGTGGTCTAGTGCAAGTTTTTTTTTTTTTCGTCTGTTTTGTTTTTTAACAATGTCTTAAAAATATTTCTTGTTTCTTGTTTGTGGGAAAAAAGAAAGAAAGAAAGTATACATGTACTTATTTACTTAATTATTTTACAGATCTATTCTTGTTTTGTTTATGTATTATATAATTGTTTATTCCTTATTCATGTAATGGACAATGCTTTGGCAATACTGTGCAAGTCCTGCCAATAAAGCTCATTTGAATTTGAATTTGAATTTGAATTTGAATGATTTCGAGAGAGAGAGGGACCTATATTTTTGACACTAACAGACTGGGGTGTTTTACAAAGGTAGAAAGTGCTCAATATAGGTTTTGAGAAATAACAATGTGTGCAATACAATGTGACGAGCATATTTAATATTACAGGGGACAATTTTTTTATTCCTTGAAGTTGAATATTTGTTCAAGATTCCTTTAAATTCCTTTAAATTTACTTATTTAATTAAAACAGGATAGCTTTTCATTTTACTACTAGAAATCAATTTTATGACCAATTTAAAATAAAGCATATAATTAGCAGTAGTTTTATCACAGTGCTTATGTATTTAGTTACCTAATTTCACTCTTTTAATGAATATATTATAAAATATCTCATTATTTTTATTGCAAACCCCTGTGGTGGCAAATAATTTGCAAATTAGCATTGTAATGTTTACAATTATATAGTTTCATATAGTTTCAGTTTCATAAGTTTTTTTTACCTAATTTACCTATTTTTTTGCCTTCTACACACATATTGTTGTGTACATTGTTGCACTCTGCCAGCATATACATATGCTCTCTCTCTCTCTTTTTCTCTCTTCCTATCACTGTCTTCATTAGAGGTACTAGAGTACTTGATCTCAGCACCAGCTATCTGTCGTTCCTCCATCGATGTCCTGTTTCTCCACTCATCCTGTCTCCCTACATGACTTTTTCGTGTTGTAGCAGAATCTAGAATCTTTGTTATATACCTCTCATGTAGGGCGCTCATTTATCAATCTAACTAGCAAACGAGCGCAGGCATCCGTGCACACAAATAACTTACGACTAGAGCTTCACGTGTGATCATGAAACATTCGTATGCGCCAATCTCATCGTGACGATATGATCCGCCACGTTGACCTAAACGTGCAGCAGAAAACGATCGTCGTTTGCAACATTCACGCCCATGAAAACACCCGGTTTGGAAGGCTCGCACCCCTAGACGTTTACGAAAACTAGAGAGGAAACCGAAACTGGCCAAAAAGAGGAAGTATGATCTCATGAAAGAAAAATTGAATCTTATTTCCAAAAAACACCCGTTAACCTCTGTAATTCGCAAACAATAGCGCCCCTACGATTAATTTATGTATTTATATAGCTATATTAAATACTGGTAAACACTAAACAAGCATATTTAGGTTCCTATACACTATATTACAACAAATATTTTAAATTTAACGGTGTTCAGAACAGAACAAGAATGAAAAATTTGTTATAAAATTATATATGAAACTATAAAATAAAACACAAATTAGGCTATAGTGGCATTCATTATAAACAACATACAAATGTAAAGCAAAACTGAAACAGCATTTGGCTCACAAGCCTGAGTACTGTCTCATAACACAAGATCCAAATGCTTTACCATTTTAGCCATAATTTGTAAACATTTGTTTGATACAACTGTTATTCATTAGACCTTAGCCTATAACATAGGCTGTATACTTCACTCATGTTTTAATATCGTGTAAAAATTTCACATGCGCAAAAATGTTGTTTTGGCGCCCAACACTGCATATGCTGATTATTTACAGCGGGCACCTTTTACAATAAACAGCGTAAACTTTTATGTTTGTTGGTTGATGCATGTTAGCTTTGATAGAATGGCATGAAATGTCACGGCAACGGTAGAACTAATGTTGTTTGGTCGTGCTGCGTGGGCACTGTGCTAGATCAATGCGATTAAATCAAATAAAGGGATCGCTAAAGAAAAGAATCAAATGCATTAAGCAGTAGATCACAAAAAGTGCTTGTTGCACTAGTGGTTTTTTTACCTTGTTAATCTTTAATAATCTATGCCTATTATATATTGTGTGTGATCTCTTTATTTTTATTCCTTTTATAGACAGTTCAATTTTGTTTTTCCTCCTTTTCACAGAAGACTGCAGGTGCATGATGCGACGATTGAATCCTCATGGTCTTGTTTACGCTGCTATTCGTGCAATATTAAAGCGTAAGAGCCCTGTAGAAAAGGCAAAAAAAAAGCTCATATAGTCTAACGCGTTAACGGTGACAGTTAGACTAATGAGCTGACGTTGGATGAACCGCTAAGGAAAAGAAATAATGAGACGAACAAATCGCGGTCATTCTACAATTCTACCAGGTTTACTGGCCTGCGCGACAAGCTTCAGGTAACTAACAACTGCTGCCCTACACGCAGCCTGGACCAGAACGTGAGATTGATCGTAGCCACCAGCTCACATCCATTATTGAGTAACTTGTTCAATTTTCTGTCTTACGTTCGTTTCGTAAATGAGGCCCTGTCTCTCTACTTCTCATTTCAGTCCCTTCTTTTTGTCTTCATGACATGTCTCACTTCACCTTCGGCTTCTCAGTCTCACTCTCCTGAGCAATTATCACACAGGCAGCCAGTCAGGCAGACCCAGAATGTGAGAGCGGTACCTGTGTCGCGCTGGTTAACGCTGAGGTGATACATGAACAAATGTTGCGGAATCGATAACTGCAAAAGGGGCAAAATTGGTTGGAACTGCCGTGCTGGTATTGAGGGAATGTTAAGTGGTGTCTGAAATGAGCAGAGGGATCATTTAAACAGGACACCTTGTTAAAGCCTGAAGTGAAGCTGCTGGGATGGTTTTACCTAATCTTATCAGCGGCTCCAATGGAGGGTATATAAAGCGCAAAACCCAGAACAGCTGATGAGATTTTAACTAGATGTTTATAGATGTGGACTGATTAAAACCTACCACTTTGAATGTAACATGGTGGAGATTTTTATATTTGTATTGTCTACATGAGAGATGGTTGAGAATGGGAGTCACTGTTTTAAAGAGTGATGGGGATCATTATTTTACAGAATACCTAACATAAACTTCAATCGAAGTAGAGTATTTTGCTGTATTTCAGTGGAATAAGGTCTTTTTCTGACATTGAATTCATTTTTTACTGACCTATTGTAATGAAACCTGCAATCTAATGTATTTTCTTCTACCTTCTAGCAGCGGAATGCACTCTAAAAAAATTATTGGATAAAAACAACCCAATTTGGGGCATTTTGGCAGCCCAGCGCTAAGTCGTTTTGACCTCAACTTTTGTTTAAAATTTCGATACTGCTGGGTTTGAAATTAAACTCACTTTATCACACACAGAATTACAGTAACAGTAACAACACAGGCTACAGTAATACTGAAAAGGTCAAATTTAATTGTTTAATTAAAACACTCATAAATTGACAAAAATATAGGCAAAGGTAAAAACAAATGAGAAAAAGTGCAGACAAGAATGGCAAATCAACAGATAAAAACTAAATAATATTGTTTTTCAAAAGTTACGTTGAACATTGTTGAATAAACATTGAATAATTAATGTTTAAGACCAAATTTGACAAGTTTATTTTTTTCTTCTGCCGATGGAAATATTCCCAGTATGGCCAAAGCATCAGGCTTTGAGTGCCGTTGAAAAACACAGACAGAAATCCTGTAATAAACACGGGAAGTCAAGAATGAACTCTGTATTATAATGAATCTGCAGGATCTTTACGTTTTTAATCACTCCTCTCAAGTGCTGTTCTGGCTTGTTCAGTTCCCACTCACTGGTCATCGATCAAGTGATTTGGGTGTGAGAGAAAACACTCAAACAAAACACAGTTTTAAAAGAGCACGCTCTTTGCTACAGCTAGTTTTAAAGTTCTTTCTCCTCTCCACTTCGATTAGTTTTCTTATTTTTATTTCTTATTTTTAGACTTCCAATCATTAAGGCACCACTAAACATGTGGTACAAGTGGTATCAGCACTCAGAGAATCATTGGAATTTGTGTGACGTGTGTGCTTTCTTTCACATCTGCATTCCCAACCCAGCAGCATTGGGTTTACTGATTATGAGCGATTATCAACCCAAATTCTTTGCCCATCCCAGCTTCTTTACCCAGTAGTCTCAACTCAGCATTTGTGTTGAAAAAATATCCCAGCATTTTTTAGGGTGTTACTTTTTATTCACTCCCGTCATTCTTTAACATCTTTTATTCAACTGGATTTTTATTTAAAGTGTAAAAACTGACAGTCATTTTTGTTTATCTTTTTTTTTTTTTTTAAATTGCTAAATTTCAACATTGCAGTTTTCCTCTTTTTTTCCTCTTGTTTTGTCATATTTTTTATAATATTTGGCTTCAACTCTGAATAAAACCAAATAAAACAGGCTGTGACATGATGATCTGATTAATGATGATTGAAGCAAGTTTGGCAGGTAAATGTGAATGATTGCAGCATTTCTAAAATACACAACAATGAAATAAATACATGTAATATTATATTTTAACATTGGTATAATGGTTACCCTAGCAAAGGCTGTTAAGCAGATCAGCTCGGTGTTAGAGTATAATGCTCACTTATAAGTCAGAATTATAAACAGTAACACAATGCTATCACAAATGTCCAAAAATCATTCAAACATCATTATTAATAACACACTAAGTTGCTATTTTTCATCTTAAAGCAGCCATTCTTGCTGAAAGCCTGAAATGAAGCTTCAATTTAATAACCTCATCCCTGCCTCTGTCACTATTGATTCTGGGATTTTGTAGATCAGTGAATAAATGTAAAGATCAGCAAATAAACTAATGACAAATATTTCTAGAAGTGTTGACTAGTGATAATGTTTTTGCAATGCCAATGTGTTTCCAACCATTTCATAAAGTCGTGAAAATGTGCAGTATTATGCAGCATTTTATTATTATGGGAATGATATAAGTATATGTTATGAATACCTTAGTACGTCAGGTGCCTCCAATAGTGAATATATGCTGTATGTGGAATTATTCAGCTTGTTTAGCATTGGGAATAGACCAGCACTCACAAACATAAACACTCTGGGCTCTGAGAGGCGGATCTGGCTGTCAGGATACAGTGACAGGTATTTACAGGAAGTGTACTAATAACATCATCATGTCTGTTTGCTGTAGAATGGGGTGTAGCAGTACTTAACTTCAAAAGCTTGGGGACTTTCATAGGAATTGTTCCAACAGACAGTTTTTCAAAGCCAGGAGAGCTGACAGGCTCGGAGAGAATATCCAACACTGCCGGCTGTATGTCTGTGTGTGTGTGTGTGTGTGTGGTGTGTGCATGTGTGGGGTGGGGGGTGTCGTGGTGTGTGGTGTGTGTGCTGTTTGCGTTGTGGGTTGCTAGTGTGCAAGGCCTCTGCGGTTATTAACAAAATCAGAGGCTTTGAGAACACGTGCCAGTATGTACTGAATGCACATAAAATGTTAGATTTTTGTATCAAACATTAAATTATGGATTTCATTCCAAAATCTGTAATTTCCCGGTCGTTCCAAACCTATATAAAACCAAAAAAAAACTTAATTTGAAGAATTGTATTTGGAAGTTATGTCCAAACAATCAAAAAGGATGCAAAGTGCTTCCATATGTCCCGATCATGGGAATTGTAGTTTGTTGTCTTTCCCTTGTTTCCGTTTGACCCCGTTCCCCCCATCGCTTTTTTTTTTTCATGTATGATTATTTAATTCTGTTCACCTGTGTCTAGTTTATTATCTTAATTTGCCTGTGTGTTTAAGTTCCTGTCTGTTCAGTTAGTGTTTGTCAGATATCGTCTATGTTTTCATGTGTGCTATGCCTTCCTCTTGTGGATTTACCTTGGTGTGGGATAATAAGAATAATTAGCCATTAATAATCTTCATTTTTATGTAGTTTTGAGGTCACCTGAGTGTGACACATGACTTCTGCACTATATTCAAGTCTGAAGCACGTGATAGCTTTGAAGTGAGAACAGACTTCAGGAGGGTCATGAGAGACATATACAATATCTGGATGTCTGAATGAATCTTTTGAGTCAGACTTTGTAATGAATCAGTTTGATACGGTTCCAAATCAGACTGATCTGCTCATGGAGTGGAGGATTATGATAAATACTGATTTAAATTTCAGACTAGTTCTTAATACAAACCTATCATAACAGTTATAGTGTAAGGTCACAAGTCATATATACATGGCTAATTTTGGCCTTTTTATACTGACATTGAGCAGATTAAGTTTTTTAGACCTAATATACATGGTTATTAATTGTGATATTTTACCGGAACGTAGAAGTAATATCTAAACTAGTTGAATAAGGGGACATGGTGATGTTTAAAAAAAGAAAATAAAATAAAAATTAAAATTACAAGTGCGATCGATGGGAGCGAAACGAAGAAAAAAATATATTTCAATACTTTTTTGTAATTACAATTGGGATGAGTAAAGACAGATCTTATTCACAATGTCCAAGTCACATTAGCTTTCAGATGATTCCTCCAATGAGCATCTCAGATTAGCACGGATTGCCTGAATCAAATTTGAGCAGAATATCTAAAATAGGGGGTAGATTTAGTTTTCTGTAGGGGGTGTAAGGTTGTGGGTGGTGTGTGTGATGGGAAAGGCAGGGACGAGGGGATGCAGTCAATAAGGTGTCAGCCCATTCACTAAAGCACAGCTCTTAGTTCTCAGAGCTCAAGCCACTCGTGTCGAAATGATTTTTGGACAATACATGAGCGTGCATTAAACAGACATTAAGCCAAGTGTTTGGAATCATTAATGCTGACCTTGGTCACATAGAAATCCACGGTGGGAAATGAGAGTGTCCGACAGATCAACAGCTACGGTAGCATGACAACTCTCACTATTCACTCTTCAATTTCAGCACTTACAGACAAAAACTACTAGGCAGACAATCTGCCTCTGTCCTTCTTTTATCTCTTATCACAACACACACACACAAACACAACACACAAACACACGAAAGCTACAGCGTACCAAAGGTCAGGCAAGTTTCTATTTTCCTATAGAGAACAGGTAGGCCACTACCAGCATTGGTTGTTGAGCATTTACAGATAAATGTTAGTGATCTTTCATTAAGTCAATAAAACTGATTCAGACTGTGGAGGTAATTTGATGTCGCAATCGACTCATTTCACGTGAACTACGGTACTACAGAAACTCATTTTAGCTTGATTTATTTGTTACCTGTTTATTTGTTACAGAGTAGGGCACTTAAATTTTCATAGTTCCAGATCTAATATTTTATTTGTATAATAATTCATATTCTCAAAATTATTTGTAATTTAGTAAAAATTATTTTTTGAGGAAATTGGAAGTTCAAAAGAACATAATTTATTGAATATTTTTTTTGGGGGGGGGGGGGGGGGGCGGGGGGGGGGACGGCATTTGGGGGAAGGGGGGGGGGGCATTAGGGAGGGGGGGCGGGCATTGGCCATAAGGGGCGAGGGGGGGCCTCCATGAGGGCAGGGGCACAATGGGCATTGGGGGGGGGGGGGGGGCCATTAGGGGGGGGGCATTGGGGGGTGGCGGGGATTATTTGTATGTCGCACTATCATTTGTTTATCAATTAATGAAAATTTGTTTAATCAATTGTTGTGTAGCGAATCAAAGTATAATACGACAAAGAAAGAAAGAAAGAATAAATAAAAGGCTTACTGACCACAAATATTTGAGCAGCATATACAGAGAGAGGGAGAGAGTAATTTCAGCTTTATGTAACTTTCCAACACAACAAGTTACTTTTAACCAAGTAACCCGGCTGTAGCAGCTCTTATCTTGGCAAGCAACAGTTTCAAAGCAAGTTCTCCAACACAACCAACCACACCACCATCCCACGACCACATACTGCCCTCCCAGACGCACTCAAGTAGCACCTCGGTATGAGGGACGGGGCAACATATGCTCCCCTGCTGATAAACAAGGTGCTCCCTAGTTGGCTGCAATCTGAGGCAGATTGGACTCCAGTTAAAAGAGCATGCTGGCATATAAATGAACCAGAGGGGGAGGCCATGGTCTGTGGCATCCTCCCTACTGGCACTCGGTAATGCCCCCCCCCCCCCCCCCACCCCCACACAACCCCCCCCCCCCCCCCCACCCGCCCCCCCCCGGTTGGCCACAGCCCCTAGCAGCCCCCCACCCCCGTGGCTTAGTAGAGTAGTGACAGGACAAACCCTGCAGAGTGAATATACCAAAACAGATGTGTGCCCACCCCAACCCCCCCGAGAATACCGTATGGTCAAGTCCACATGCCCACACTCCCACTGCTGAGGTCAATTCAAAGTCATTATGCACTGGATTTAACTGGCTAAGGACTTCTTAAAGGATTGTATATTCAAAATGAAAAATTTACTTGCCCTCGCCATCCAAAATGTTGTTGATTTTGTTTTATTAATCCAGTTCATCTAACGGTGGGCCCCCCCGCAGAAGTGCATGATGCGTGGAGTAAAGAAGTGCAGAAAAAATCACAATTCTGAAAACAAAAGAACAAATAACAACGGCAAATGCAAAAGTCTTAAACACAAAATAACAATATGGTCAGGCAAAACACAAAAACAATTCAGAAAAATGATAGAAGTCAGAAAACACATGACAAATTCGCGGAATACAAGACTAACAATCGTCAGGAAAACACAATGACAAATCCCGAAAACAAATTCAAAGTCAGGAAAAGCTATGACTCATTCCAGACCAACGAAAAAGGTTAGCTATAGTTTGAGAAAGGGTACATGGGTTTGGGATTACTCTACCGCTGATGGCCGGATCATCTGTCAAAAACGTTATAACAGGGAAGACTACACGAAGAACAGCAGAGTCATGGTAGAACGTTCGGAGATGGTATTAAAGTAGCTCAAATATAAATGTATTGTATGAATTGCCCTTAATACGGACTAAAAAATATGGGGTGTCTATTTACACTTAGTTAAAAGTGGCTGTGAAACATCAGCTCCAGTGGATGCATATGGATAAGTGCGTGACCCTGGCTTTTTGACGCGATCGACCCGGGTTCTATCCCGCCTTTTGCCGAACTTTTTTTTCCTCTGTTTTCAAATCTCGTTTTAGCAATGGATTCTATTTACACTAAGTGAAAATAGCAGCATTTTTAGCAATATGCTATTTACACTAAATGCAAATACCTATTTACACTATGTTAAAAATAGCAGGATTTCTACTATCAAGTATACTACTTGTTGCAAATAGTGGCAAATATCTGCACCTCAGTACTGTAGTACATTATAAAACATTATGCAATAATAACATATTGAGTGTAAATTATAATTATAATTTTAATTATTAAATGGATGCCACCTTGTTGGGACAATAAAGCCCTCCCTACGCCTATCTTAACCCTACCCGATACTTTATTTTCAAGCTTTTGATTATTTCCTTAATTTTTATTGAAAAATAAATGCCTTTCCGATGTGATACGAGATTTGAAAAGAGAGAAAAAAAAATTCGGCAAAAGGCGGGATCGAACCCGGGTCGAATGCGTCAAAATCAATCCCATTGGGCAAGTGCTTATCCATCTGCGCCACTGGAGCTGATGTTCACAGCCACTTTTTACTAAATTTAAATATACACCCCGTATTTTTTATTCCAGAGTAAGGGAAATTCATACAACACATTTAAACTGAGCTACTTTAATACAAACTTTCTACCAGGACTCTGCTGTTCTTAGGCTGGTTCTTCCCTGTATACGTTGATTGACAGCTGTCTCGTCCAGTCAGCGGTGAGTAATCCCAAACCAATGGCACTGTCTCAAAATATATAACTACCTCTTCTGGTTTGTCTGATTTGTCATTGTGTTTTCTGGATTGTAAATTGGTTTTCAGATTTGTCGTGTTGTTTTCTGACTTGTTATTTTGTTTTTCGAATTTGTCATTGTGTTTTCTAACTCGTTATAATGTTTTCTGAATTGTTGTTATGCTTTGTAGACTTGCATTTGCGTTTGTACATTTGTTCTTTTGTTTTCAGAATGTGATTTGTTTGCACTTCTCGGCCACCGTAGTTCACAGATTTGGAGAGATTTAGCATTACATCACTTGCTCACCAATGAATCATCTGCAGTGAATGGGTGCCGTCAGAATGAGAGTTCAAACAGCTGATAAAAACATCACAATAATCCACAAGTCACTGACAGTATGAGATCCAGTCAATAAATTAATGTCTTGTAAAGTGAAAAGCTGCATGTTTAAGAAAAAAAAAATTCCATGGATTGCTTGTGGGTTTTTATCTGCTGTTTGGACTCTCGTTCTGACTCAGTGACCCTTTTTAGTCATAAAAGTTACAAGGTCATATTGATTCACCTAAGCCATTAGTTTAAAGTATCATGTTTCCTCTAATTGAAGAAGCATTTTGTGTTGTAATACATGCATTAATTATAAAACTTCTTCAGAAAGTGGTCATATTAAATGTTAACTAAGGAAAACCCTTCTAGATTACATGATGTCCAGCACTATAAATTGAGTAAAGTTTCACTATTACAAAATGGGGTTTGATGTATTAATCAGTGTTAAGAAGATGTACTGCACTGCAAAGATAATTGCAAAGGAACTTCCCCGATCGCTTTAATCTCTCCAGCCTACATCCATTGTGATCTGGAATTAGGCAAACACCAGAGACAGGAACTGAAGGATTTGTGTTGCAGCTATATAACGCAGCCAAAGAAATAGGCGCGATCACGTATTGTAGCTGGAAGTCTATAGATGGACTTAATGTAGCATGTGGATCAATACATGCATGCTAAGAGGTGTGTAGCATTATAAACATAATATTATATAGATATAGATAGATATTTATATATCTATATACAGTGGGGCAAAAAAGTATTTAGTCAGCCACCAATTGTGCAAGTTCTCCCACTTAAAAAGATTGAGAGAGGCCTGTAATTTTCATCATAAATATACCTCAACTATGAGAGACAAAACAAGAAAAAAAAATCCAGAAAATCACATAGTAGGATTTTTAAAGACGTAATTGGTAAATTCTTCGGTAAAATAAGTATTTGGTCACCTAGAAAAAAGCAAGATTTCTGGCTCTCACGGACCTGTAACTTCTTCTTTAAGAGGCTCCTCTGTCCTCAACTCGTTACCTGTATTAATGGCATCCCTTTGAATTCGTTATCAGTATAAAAGACACCTGTCCACAACCTCAAACAGTCACACTCCAAACTCCACCATGGCCAAGACCAAAGAGCTGTCAAAGGACACCAGAAACAAAACTGTAGACCTGCACCAGACTGGGAAGACTGAATCTGCAACAGGTAAGCAGCTTGGTGTGAAGAAATAAACTGTGGGAGCAATTATTAGAAAATAGAAAGACATACAAGACCACTGATAATCTCCTCGATCTGGGGCTCCACGCAAGATCCACCCCGTGGGGTCAAAATGATCACAAGAACTGTGAGCAAACATCCCAGAACCACACGGGGGGACCTAATGAATGACCTGCAGAGAGCTGGGACCAAAGTAACAAAGGCTACCATCAGTAACACACTGCGCCGCCAGGGACTCAAATCCTGCAGTGCCAGACGTGTCCCACTGCTTAAGCCAGTACATGTCCAGGCCAGTCTGAAGCTTGCTAGAGGGCATTTGGATGATCCAGAAGAAGAGGGGGGGTGGCTTGGAGGAAGGAGAATGTCATATGGTCAGATGAAACCAAACTAGAACTTTTTGGTAAAAACTCAACTTGTCGTGTTTGGAGGAGAAAGAAGGCTGAGTTGCATCCAAAGAACACCATAACTACTGAGAAGCATGGGGGTGGAAACATCATGCATTGGGACTGTTTTTCTGCAAAGGGACCAGAACAACTGATCCGTGTAAACGAAAGAATGAATGGAGCCATGTATCATGAGATTTTGAGTGAAAACCTCCTTCCATCAGAAGGGCATTGAAGATGAAACGTGGCTGGTCTTTCAGCATGACAATGATCCCAAAACACACCGCCCGGGCAACGAAGGAGTGCTTCGTAAGAAGCATTTCAAGGTCCAGGAGTGGCCTAGCCAGTCTCCAGATCACAACCCCATAGAAAATCTTTGGAGGGATTTGAAAATCTGTGTTGCCCAGCGACAGCACCAAAACATTACTGCTCTAGAGGAGATCGCCTGGAGGAAGGGCCAAAATACCGCAACAGTGCTCTTGGGAAGACTTACAGGAAAAACTTGGAACCTCTGTCATTGCCAAACAAAGCGGTATATAACACAGTAGTGAGATGAAATGTGTTATATTGACCAAATACTTATGTGCAACCATAATTTGCAAATTCAATTCTTTTAAAACTCCCTACAATGTGATTTTTCTCGATTTTATTGTTTTTTCTCATTTTGTATACTCATAGTGAGGCGTTTTACATATGGATGAAAATTACTAGGCCTCTTCACTTTTATAAGTGGGAGGGAGAAAGAGAACTTGCACACATGGTGCCTGATAAATACTTTTTTCCCACTGTAATTATAATATAATATACATATAATATAATATATCTATCTCATATATATATATATATCTATATAGAGATAGCTATATATATATACATAATATACACCCAGTAATGGTAATTCATAAATGTATAAAGAAAAATTAAGATTGCATTGCACCATTTTCCTAAGAACATATCATTATATAAGTGTATTTTAGATTCACTGGGTATTCATTATTTGATGATGCTGATGATGAAGGCATCCAGCAACCTATACAACAGAGGACAATAACAAAATACACTCAATATCAGTAACAACCATTATTATTTAGTTGGGAATGGAAATTAGTTAGTATTAATTGAATTCATTTAATTGGAAATGGGCCAGGAAAGTTTTTTTTTTTTCTTCAAAAAGTAAAATGTCTTACATCCCCAAAGTTTTGACAATTCTAATTGAATAAATAAACCCGCATCGATACATTTATGGATTTGTTTAAATAATGCAAGTAATCAAAATTATTTAATTTATGCCGAATAGACTGTAGAAGTGTTTTATAAGGTATATTATATTATATATATATATTTTTTCCTCGTTTTATTATAAGGGACATGTACAGTGGCCGGCAAATAAAGTATTTTTGACTACCACTGCAGATTTTTAAGTTTCCACTACAAAGATATGGAGAGATCGAGAGATCTGTAATTTCCATTTTGTGGTAACCTCAACTGTTTGAGAGACAGAATCATAAAAAAAATCCAGGGAGAAAATCACATGTATGATTTTAAATAATAATTTACATTTTTATTGCATGAACAAGTATTTGGTCACCTACAAACAAGTAAGATTTCTGGCTCTCACAGACCTGTTACTTCTTCTTTAAGAGGCTCCTCTGTTCTCCACTCGTTACCTGTATTAATTGCACCTGTTTGAATTTGTTACCTGTATAAAAGACACCGGTCCACTCACTCAATCAATCAGACTCCAACCTCCCCACTATGGGCAAGACCAAAGAGCTGTCTAATGACACCAGGGACAAAATTGTAGACCTGCACAAGGCTGGGATGGGCTACAGGACAATAGGCAAACAGCTTGGTGAGAAGGCAACAACTGTTGGCGCAATTATTAGAAAATGGAAGAAATTAAAGTTGACTGTCAATCTCCCTCGGACTGGGGCTACATGCAAGATCTCGCCTCGTGGAGTATAAATGATCCTGAGAAAGGTGAGGGATCAACCTAGAACTACACGGGATGACCTGGTCAATGACCTGAAGAGAGCAGGGACCACAGTCTCAACAGTTACCATTAGTAAAGCACTACACCGTCATGGATTAAAATCCTTCAGCGTGGGCAAGGTCCCCCTGCTCAACCCAGCACATGTCCAGGCCCGTCTGAAATTTGCCAAAGACCATCTGGATGATCCAGAGGAGGCATGGGAGAAGGTCATGTGGTCCGATGAGACCAAAATAGAAGTTTTTGGCATAAACTCCACTCGCCGTGTTTGGAGAAAGAAGGATGAGTACAATCCCAAGAACACCATCCCAACCGTGAAGCATGGGGGTGGAAACATCATGCTTTGGGGGTGTTTTTCTGCAAAGGGGACAGGACGACTGCACCGTATTAATGGGAGGATGGATGGGGCCATGTATCGTGAGATTTTGGGCAACAACCTCCTTCCCTCAGTAAGAGCATTGAAGATGGGTCGTGGCTGGGTCTTCCAGCATGACAATGACCCCAAACACACAGCCAGGGCAACTAAGGAGCGGCTCCGTAAGAAGCATCTCAAGGTCCTGGAGTGGCCTTAGCCAGTCTCCAGATCTCAACCTCATTGAAAATCTTTGGAGGGAGTTGAAAATTCCGTGTTGCCCAGCGACAGCCCCAAAACCTGAAAGATGTGGAGAACACCTGTATGGAGGAGTGGGCCAAAATCCCTGTTGCAGTGTGTGCAAACCTGGTCAAGAACTACAGGAAACGTCTGACCTCTGTAATTGTAAACAAAGGTTTCTGTACCAAATATTAAGTTATATTTTTCTATTGTATCAAATACTTATTTCATGCAATAAAATGGAAATTAATTATTTAAAAATCATACAATGTGATTTTCTGGATTTTTTTTTTTAGATTCTGTCTCTCACAGTTGAGGTGTACCTACGATGAAAATTACAGATCTCTCCATTCTTTGTAAGTGGGAAAACTTGAAAAATCGGCAGTGTATCAAATACTTATTTGCCCCACTGTAAGTGATATGTATGTAAAGGTGTTGTCAGAGGTGTCAGATCTCACTCAAATATGCCTTCTTAGTTATGATTTGGCAAAACCATCAAACCTTTGTCTCTATATTTTCTCATAGGTTACAGTGTTCATACAGTAAAATTATTAACCTATTATGATAGGGATAGGGCATGAAATATGTTTTTCTTTTATTAACAATCATGCAAATTAGTTATCAAAAGTAATATAAGTTGTGGATTTTTTGGAAGTTTCATTTAAAATTTACTTTACTCACATATGAGGGTGAGTGATAAGGGAAAGGAAAAGAGGGAGAGGAGGACAGAAGAGGGGAGGAAGTGATGTGATTGCAACACACTGCTCCCGAAGGTCGCCTATAATGGATGACTGCCCACTCAAGCCTCTTATTCTGCATTCAATCAGACCACCAATCAATTATGAGCATAGAGCACAAATGTCTGCCTGGCCTTTATCACAATACAGTCAGAGCTGCAGCATGTCTGCTCCAGGGAAGAAAATCAGCGGACGGCTCGAGTTACTGTTGTCATTGACTCTCTGATGCTTCCTGATTTGTTTTTGTTTTTCACAAGAGCATCTGCTTCAGGAACAGTTTGAAGTTTAGATGGTAGCTTTGTGGCTTTATAGAGTGCTGCTTGATTGCTTTTATATGTGCCAAATGTTCCGGCAAGCCAGACTACATTTTCTTCTCTTTTACACCTCTTTACTTTCTGTCTGAAAAAAAGGAGAGCAGCTGTGAGTCAGTTAATTTAAAGGTTCACTTCTAATTTTACATATGACATTAATCTGGAAACATCATCTGGAACTGGAACATATTGGACTAAAAACCCAAGTGCAGACGAAGACCTCCTCATTTTTCACTTAACATATGGGGGCTTTGGTTCTCCTGTGGGATGCAGGTTCAAGTTCCAATCTGACTCCTCTTCTTTCCCCAACGATTGCATTCTGCTCTCAACTATATGAGCTAATAAAAGGAAAAAGTCTTAGCTTTAAAAGATTTTTGTACCGTTCCAAGTGATTCAGCACCTCTTACTGGTTTGGAATTTCAGGGTTATTTTCTTGTTTAATAAAAGCTTATGCTTGACTTTCAGGCTGTGTAGGGTTTATATGGAAGTCTTTTATAACACTAAAAGATGGAATTATCTCCTAAGGGGGTATTGGATTTATGTTATTTGAAGTATGTTTGTGATTGAGGGATTTTAAATGATTTTAGACTGGATTGACTATTGTGCAGCACAACTCTCAAGTACAATTAGCTTTTAAACCACTGTAGAATCATGTTTTCATTTGGTCAAGTGGTTGTATTTCATGACAGTTGGAACTAATGTTTTAGAAGCTACTTTGAAACTGTACCTGCCAAGCTACAAGCTGCTATTAATTTGGCTAAAGTAGTTGAACTACGGTACAGTCAAGATAATGCTTGAAATGTATTTAGCTACACTACTAATTACTAACAAAAAGTGGTAGTAATAGTGGTAACTATTGGGTGACCATACGTGCCCTTTTTCCCCAGAAACGTCCTGGCCAGGATTACTATATTGCCTAAAATATCCAGGTTTTGGTTTTGTTTGCACTGCGCAGACCGATCAGTGTTATGACATCAAAGTACAGTGAGAGCTATAGAGAGCAGACGCTGTGTCATGAATCCGGTCCCTGGCCTTCCGGCCGATTGCCACTAGAGGTCACTCTACCATTACATTGACTCTCACACTACACAGACTGTTACATGTCACTCGGACTACAGTTCCCATAATCCATGCACTTACACAGTGAAATCAATGACACAAAGCCGTCAGAATCACACGCTCACCGAGGCCATACAAACGTCTATGGTAACACTCTCTCAGCCTAGTGTCTTGTTTTCCTTGTTTTCTTCGTCTTGCCTTGTCTGTTTCCCCGTGTTCTGATCACTGCCTGTGTACCTGAATTATCCCTCGAGTCTCGCCCAATTGAATACTTTTCACCACTGCCTGGACCTTTGCCTTGTACCTGAATTATCCCTCATGCCTTGCAATCAATATACCTGTTTGCCATTTCGAACACTATGCCGGTTTTTGACCACGTTCTCGGTTAATAACGCCTTGCAGATGGATCGCAGGGTTCCTGGGTCCCTCCGTAACAGAATAAAAAAGGCCACACAATTGTGATCCAGCGGACTTTCCTGAACGCCACTGGCCAGTATGGACCACGCAAGAGTTATTAGTTCTCGGCAAGGGCACCAAATCGCTCGAGAGCTGATATTACGAGTATTTAGATCGCCATGTTTCTCTGAATCTGCCGGACGGTGTGCTGATAGACTTCTTGTGAGGGCATAACCAGCCGCTCAAATCCGTGACTAATATGTGAGGGTCCCCGTTCTTCTCTAAGTGATTTTATGGACTATGCTTTTTTGACTGTTGGTTCAACGTTCACTGTGGGCGTCGCAGAGGAACGCGACCTCTCACTCACTCGTGTAATGGTGGCCACACTAGAGCACACTCACAAAATGGCAGACACAACAGCACCCGTTATGTTCCACAGCTGGTGCCTAATCTTGAGTCAAATCAAGTCCAGTGTTCTCATGAGTCAAGTCAAGAGTCACAGGTGTTCTTATGACGTCAATTAACTCACAGTTGACTCTCATGATGAATCAAGTCCAAATCATCAGTGATCATCATGAAATCAAGTACGTCACAGCAAGATCTCATGACGGCAAGTCCAAGTAAAGCTGAGCTTCAGGCGGCAGGTCAAGTCACAGTTGTTCTTCGTGAGGCAAGTCAAGTCACAGCTTATCTTCAGGAGGCAAGTCAAGTCACAGCTTATCTTCATGAACCAAATCAAGTCACAGTTGATCGTCATGAACCAAGTCAAGTCACAGTTTATTGTCATAAGTCAAGTCAAGTCACAGCTGATCTTCATGAGTCACGTCACAGCTCTTCCATGAACCAAGTCAAGTCCCAGTGGTTCTCAGATGTTGAAATTTCCCGTGTAATCAGAATCAAGTCAAATCACAGTGATCGTATGTGAGTAAAGTCAAGCACAGCGAACCTCTGCGTACAGTCAAGTCCCAGTGATCGTCCTGAGGCAAGTCAAGTCACAGCTTCTCTTCATGAACCAAGTCAAGTCACATTTTATTGTCATAAGTCAAGTCAAGTCACAGCTGATCTTCATGAGTCAAGTCAAGTCACAGCTGATCTTCATGAGCCAAGTCAAGTCACAGCTGTTCTTCATGAGTCCAGTCAAGTCACAGCTGATCATCCAGAGTCACGTCACATCACAGCTGATCATCCAGAGTCAAGTCAAGTCACAGCTGATATTCCTGAGTCAAGTCAAGTCACAGCTGATCTTCATGAGTCAAGTCAAGTCACAGTTGATCTTCCTGAGTCACGTCACGTCACAGCTGATCATCCTGAGTCACGTCACGTCACAGCTGATCATCCTGAGTCACGTCACGTCACAGCTGATCATCCTGAGTCTCGTCAGGACACAGCTGATCGTCAGGAGTCTTGTCATGTCCTGTCTGTTGCACCCAGATCGTCAAGGTCAGTCTTTCGGTATCCCAGTCTGGTATCTAGTGTGAGGGATGCACCGCTGGGGTCTGCACGCACAGCTGGTATCCCCAAACCCAATCACTCTAACCCTTCTGTTCCTGAACTAATTCCCCTGTCTGAAGTGTTTCCCCTGATGGGAATCGCCTTTTGTTGCGTTTGGGCTGCATACACCACCACAGAACTCCCAGAGGCGGCGGCACCCACTATTAGGTCTCCAGAGTTGGCGGCTGAAGCTGCAGAATCTCCTGAGGTAGTGGTGCTCGCTGCTGTGTTCCCCGAAGCGATGGTGCCCACTGCAGTTTCTCCAGAGGTGGTGGCGCATGCTGCAGAACCTCCCAAAGCGGCGGTGCTCGCTTCAGCTCCTTGCGTCGTGGTGGCGCCCAGAAACGCACTTTCAACCTGTCATGTCAAGGTCGAAGGAACCTTTGCCGAGCTCTCCCTGTATCCTGAGGGCACTACTGTAGAACCTCCAGAGGTGGTGGCATCCGCTGCGGAACCTCCAGAGGTGTCAGTAGTACCCACCTGTGAACTTCCTGTTTGTCCTGTCACGGCTATGGAGGCCGTTTGTGAGCTCTTTGCCTGTCCTGTCATGGCTAAGGAGGCCGTTTGTGAGCTTCTTGGCCTGGCCGGTTCCGCATGGCTATGGAGGCGTTGTGAGCTCTTTGCATGTCCGGTCACAGCTATGAAGGACGTTTGTAACTCTCTGCCCGTCCTGTCACGGCTAAGGGGGCCGTCTGTGAATCCTCGTCCTACCCTGTCACGGCTATGGAGGCCGTTTGTGAACTCTCTGCCTGTCCTGTCACGGCTATGGAGGCCGTCTGTGAACTCACTTCTCTCTTTCACGGCTATGAGGCCGTTGGTGAGCTCGTTGCCTGTCTGTCACGGCTATGAGGCCATCTGTGAACTCACTGCCCATCCGTCACGGCTATGGAGGAAGTTTGTGAAAGAATTGTCTGTCTCCATCCATGTCCCGCCCAATTGGATCCTGTTCGCCCCTGCTGGACCTGTGCATGTACCCTGGTTATACCTCTGCCTTGCCATCAATATACCTGTTTGTCCTTTCTGACCTTGCTGTTTTGACCAGTCTCTGTTAATAAAGCCTTGCAGATGGATCCACACGCTTCCGGTGTTCCCTCTGTAACATGCTCCTTATGCTTTCAAATCACTCTCGTGGTATTTTGATGTCATACACCGATCGGTCTGCGCAGTGCTGCTTCAAGTCGAACACACCTAATAGTTATCTTATTTGCATCGTTTGAGCGTTTCGTAGAATCCCACCTTCATACAGTGCCACAATTGGATCGATTATGTTCAATGCCTGCATGTTATTGGTCAAACTACTTTTCAGTCATTACATTCAGCAAGTATGAAAACAGTAAAACAAAGCCAAAAGCTGCATATTTTAGGCAATAGAGAAATGCTGGCCAGGATGTGTTTAGTCACCCATAGCTAACTATATTGAAGCTACTAGATTCAGACTGACTGTCAGTTTGTGCTTTAGTGGTGGGGATTTTACAGTGACTCTTTCCGCAGGTTACATCACTATGCTGGTAGGTGGTGACAAGTTATTGTCTTTATGAGTGAGTCATTGAATCAATCACTCAACCGATTCTTTCAAAACACTGATTCATTCAGGAACAAAACATGTCTTTATGAGTGAGTCAGGGGGTGGAAGTCACGAATGACAACGACCACGTGACAGTAATTAGCAGTTTTTATCAGTAATTGTGGACTATGAGTAGTCTGTCACGGAATGCCAGGAGGAAACAAGGTAAGTTCCATGTGCAGTTTATTGAAAATAATAACAGAACAAAACAGAACAAAAACGTTTGCAAAAGGTAATCCAAAACCTGACACAGACAACACCAACTAAGAAGACAATACAATACAGACGCAAATGACAGACAGAGAAGGCAAGATATATATGGCTGGGATAATCATGAACAGGTGTTACCGATCAGAACGGATTAGTGAGCAGGGGACTATGGGAAACGGAGTTTAACACAAACAACGAAAACAAAAGAGCGCCCTCAAGTGACCAGTCCAGGTCACCACAACAAACACTGTGACATTACCCCCCCCTACGGAGCGGATACCAGACGCTCCACCAGACACACAAAAGTTCAGGAGGGAGGTGGAATAGAGGCGGACCAGGGGGAGGGATGGCGGGCCAGGACCAGCCAACGGAAGAGGACCAGGGAACAGAGCTAGACCAAGGCATGAGCACAGAACCGGCAGGGTGAAAAGCCAAGGCGGGACCGGCAGGATGGACCAGCAAGACCCCAACCACGCAGGACTCCCAGCAGATGGCCAGGACGGAGCCGGAGGAATGAGCCAATGAGGCTCCTGCCACACCAGAACCCAGGCGGGCAACCAGGACAAAGCCAGAATCCTGTCAGGCAACATTGATGGGACAGAAAACCCTCTCAGCAACTCAGCAGTACCTGAAAACAAGAGCAGAGAGAGTTTAGTCTCAGCGGGCTCTGGAGTGGGCTCCCGGAATGGAGCGGGCTCTGGAGTGGGCTCTGTGGGCTCCGGGACTGGAGTGGGCTCGGTGGGCTCCGGGACTGGACTGGGCGCGGCGAGCTCCGGGACTGGAGTGGGCTCGGCGAGCTCCGGGACTGGAGTGGGCTCGGCGAGCTCCGGGACTGGAGCGGACTCCGCGAGATCCGGGACTGGAGCGGACTCCGCGAGATCCGGGACTGGAGCGG
>JADLZN010000866.1:0-35582 GCA_018155175.1 Sinocyclocheilus anophthalmus | reverse complement strand
TCGCATTACTTTTAATGCATTACCCCCAACACTGGTTATGTGTCTGTCTTTATAGGCATTAGGTCCTGTCTTGTCGAGCTGGCGGACAAACTGATTCCTAAAGCAAACCAAAGGAATCACACACGTTGATGGGCATTGCGTGGACGCTGAACATTCATTTTCAGGACACAGAGATCTAGAAGTTTCACTAAAAGACATTTTTCAGATATTAACTTTAGCTCCTGAACGGCAGCAGAGAGAAACACAAACTCAGACTACAGTAAAAATCCCATTCAGTGACCATTCCATCGGCTGAAACACAAGCACATGGCTGCATATGGTCATTGGTCATATTTATTCATCTGACAGACAGTCAACATACACAATTCCGTATTTTGCCCACATGGTAGTGCTCTGCTCTGCCACAAAGCAACTTTGGGTTTTTCATAACTCTGAGAGCCAGCAGATGGCAGATTTCTCTTGAAAACAGGTTACAATGCAACGTGACACTGAACATGATTTTTAAGCTTAAAATGCTTTTGTGACCATTTTTACATATTAAATAAGCCCCATTTAATAAGTCTACATTGAAGCAAAACATAAAACATTTCACTAGGAACAGATTAAGATAAAAGCCACGTAAAGAAAAACAATCTGATTATTGTCAATGTATTAAATGTAACCGATACAAAGATATAATGACTATAAAAAAAATCTAAACTTATTGGAAAAGAAATAGAGATGTTTTGAACATTTTCATTGTGAAAGATTCAGATTTAAGGCTGTACAGTCTGAATAATCATGAAAGAAGAAACTGCTTTTAACTTTGCTTATTGAGAAGAAATTAAATCAAAGATATCTTTAACCAGTACTGGATTTCCTGTGTCTTTACTGGAGCTAGAAATGGCTGTTGGGCAGTTTTGCATGACCAGCAGGTCTGGGTCTGAAAATGAGAAATTGAGATTGTTGATCAGAAACTGTAGGCTACCGTATTAATATTTTGTGACACTGTGCAAGAAAAAAAACAACAACGCAAGACTTACTGTCTTTTGTAATGGTGGGGACATCGTCTTGTTCTTAAACCTGGAGAGGAATGAAACATTTTACAAAGATTTTTACTCAAATTAAAAACAAACATCAGCGACAATCATACATTCTTTTAAATAAATTAAAGTGCAATTAAAATTCAGCAAACCTGAGAAAAACAACATCCCCAGAACTTAATGAATCCAAAAGTAATGGAAGTATATGCATATATGTTATTAAAATGTATGCATATATTATGTATGGAAATATGTAAATGTAAAACTAAATTAGTGTCCTCCCACTGGGCTCGCATAATGACCAGACCCCTTTTTCATTTATTTAGTATTAGCGGGATCACATTTTTAAAATGCCACTTATAGGTGCTCTCTACTCCAGGTATGTTCTTATTAATAATATAATATACAAAATATAGGTAATATATAGCCTATTCTTATGAATCAGTCCACATATTTACATATTTGCTTGTGTGTTTGCCTTTAGGAATAGTTTAATTGTTCTAAATAAATAATCATGTAGTAGTATTGAAATATTACATCTTACAGCTACTGTTTCTCAACATTGCAAATGGAATCTGCGCTTTTCAGATTCCTGTGACACTATATAATTGTGGATTTTATTTAACTGACTGTGTTCAAGACATAAATTCAACTAAGAGTAATTGTGTGCAATTGCTAATTTGTTCCAAAACATATTTGGTCCATTATCAATTTTTTTTAAAAATGTGCAGTTAAAAATGACCATTATCTATTGCGGTATGCATGATTTAAAGGTGGATGTGACTTACGGTTGCAGTACAAAATTGTGAAGATCAGCAGAATGAGGAGAACACCACAACCAGAGGCCAAAGATGACAATATCCAAGTCTCACAGTTGATGCTGGGCTTCGGGTCTGAGAAGATATACACATCCTAATCATTACCACCCCAAAAGCACTGTTTGATTATCTACTAACCACACACACACACACACACAAACCCCACAAACACACACACACCCACACACACACACACCACACACACACCCACACACCCACACAACACACACACACACAGCAGACAGTTTTATAATGCTAGGCATGTAAATATATAGCCAAACAAACCTTTTGCACATTTACACTGTGCTTTTGTCGTAATCACCGGTGTTGTAGTTTTCGGTGGTGCTGGATCAATTTTTGGAGGTGGTGTTGCTGGATCTGCAACAAAGATATAAGCAAAAGGATTATGAATACAACTATGATGCCGTATATTCTTGTTTTGGTTTTGTTTTTTACATTTTCAGTGAAAATATCTAAACAGCATTAATCATTTAATCAAACATTTTAATACATTTAGAATTTTTTTCAGAGAATATATCATAAGGTTTAAACTTTGTACTCCATTAGCATTATTTTAAACATAAACCTTACTGTTTTTCTTTTTGTTTTTGTGAAATCTATACTCACAACAAGACCAATCAATTCGCCAATAAGGTAACAAAAATGAATTTAATTCAAGACACATTCACATTAAACAATTAATGAAAAACACATTTTTATTGCATGTAATTTTGCTTCTGAATTAAATTTCTTGTTTTATGTATGTTTATATACATATATGAAAATACTGATTAAGACCACTTTTGAAGTGCTCATATTTTACATGACTGGCCATATGATCACTAATAATTCAATCCATAATAATGTTAAGAAAGCATTTTCTCACCTGGTTCTCCTTTAATTTCAATTGGCTCTCCAAAGAAGAGTTTATTGCTGTTCATGGCTGCGCAGGTATACACACCACTGTCTGTTTGTTTCTTGAAACCCTTAACAGCCAAACTAACTTTACTTGGAGCATTTTTGTTCAAGCTGTATTTTTCCTTATCAACATTATCCTTTACATCCATGCCTTTAAAAGTGAGCAAATGCTGTGCACCACTTTTGTTTATTTTAAACCAGAATGTAATGACGCTGTGCTGTTTGGGGTCACAATCGATTATTACCTCCTGTCCTTCTCGGTAGACGGTCTGTGAAAAGCACCCTAGAGACAAAAAAAAGAAGTTTTAAAAGTAGAAAAACAAGACTTTAATCCATGTGTGAACCAATTCCATCTGGAACAGATTTAAATTAAAACCAAAAATGATTTTATTCATAAGGTTGTATTTAAAGTCATTTGAATAACTAAATTCTTCCGCACTCAGTGATGCAAAAATAGAATTAACTTGTTTTACTATTGAATTAACTGAAACTTAGCTTTTAATACATTTACGCAGGCAAATGTAAATATAGGTCATCATTTCTGTATGGTATCATTCAATAAATTGAATGATGTTGTTAAATATATATTTTCTCAACTTGAGGAGCCCAACTTATAATACACCTATTAGACCAGAGAGAAGATGGTGGTTGTTCACCTGACTAATCTCCTCTTCCACCCTCTGGAGGCGCTGGAGCATTGCTCTCATGGCAGCACTGCTGAGTGGCAGGTGGCTGTACTTCCGGAGTCTGAGTCGGTTGTGTTCTCTGCCTTGTTGTGTGTGTGAGTGTGTGTGTGTGAGTATGTGCAGGGTTTCTCTGTGGATTCAAGAGACTGCAATGAAGCGAGGGGAGAGAGGAGGAGGGCTCCTCCGAGTGCGTACCACAGGGCAACGGACAGAAACTGGAACGCACAGCACATGTGGCCGTGCAGGGTATGTGTATGTGTAACGAATCAGCTCATGTGAAATATGAATAATTAACCATAACTATTTATGATTAATTATTAATATTTTAGATCCATTGTAGATATTTACTTGACCTTTCAGGGTCAACTGTCTTGTCAATTCTGAGAACGTTAATTTCCTGGTTAAAGTAAATAACCTTCTTACTGTACAATTCTAAAAGTTTGTAACGTAAATCTGCATGATTCTTGACTCCGGTTATGAGTAAACAATGAAAACGTCAAGTGTGATACAAGTAAGACTTTATTAACTACATAAACACACACACACACACACACTTACAGTTGGTATAGGAAAGGGTTAAATTTTAACTCAGCATAGAAAGAGGCATAAAGGATGGATTTTATGGAACACTTTGCATGTTTATTCAACAGATCAAAGCCTTCAGGGCTACGTCAGATTCTGAGTTCAAACACACCTTGTCAAAAGGTGTAACTGATACTTATGGTATCAATTAATAAGACTAAGTTTGAGACTTAGCGAGTCTCGGCGGTCTGAAAAAGATTCCTGATGCAAATCTTAAAGCTACCCGTAGATCTTTGCTGAATTCGGGTAGATCGGAAGAGCACACGTCTAACTCAGTCACTTGATTGAATGGCAAGGACTAGGCCGAAGAAAGGCCTGGCACATATGCTTTGGTATCCTGAAGCGTTTTTTCACATCATCTTTGCTTCTGACTGAACTACCGACTGGGGCGGGTCCCTGGAGCCCGGCCTTTAAGGTCGGAGAAGATCTCCGCCTTTTAAGATGGGCTTGTCCAATGAGAAAGATGGAATTTCCGAGCGGGAGGTGGCAGTTGCTGGAGGGTTTTACGACCCTTTGTTTCTAAGCATGGTAATTTGCAAATGGAGTTAAATCGAAATTCTTACGATGCTCAGGGCCCTAATATTGTTGAGATGTACCACCTATAAATAAACGCTTGTTTCGATATACGAAGGAAATTATAGTACTACACAAATTAAGATTAATTATAAGTGAAAAAGGGAGGAGCCGGAATGGGTCCCCTCACAAGACTAGAAAATAGTATACAATTTCAAAGACAAAATACATAATGACAATAATATACTCAATGGCCTAAAGAAATATGTGTGTTCATTCAAATAACGGTTTTTCCTATGAATTAACTAGAACACAGTACATTTCTACTCTGCCTTTCCTTGGGACAAAGAGTGGGCTATCCTACTCACATTCCTGGGGGGTCATAAAACCAGTGATATCATGATTAGTTGTCATGGGGACCATAGCGCCTGGTGTTTTAGCAGACATCCTGGCATTCAGTTAATTGAGTGAGGGGACTGTGACGATTTGTGAACCTAATGAATAATTGATTTGTTAAAACAAATAAAAATTAGTGTGTCAGATTGATCGAGACGCTACATATTTCCCCCCTTTCGAGCGTTGTTGTCCGTAGAATAGACAACGACGAGCGATGTCAAGGTGCAGAACAAACGAACACACACCTGCCACTCACGGCTAGGAGCCAGTGGCGGCTCTTTGGCTGTTGGTGCCTCCAGAAGTGGTTGTGGTGCAGTGGTGATGCTGTCAGATGGTGTGCTGTGGTGATGTAGGCTGTTGCAAGGTGTGGGTCCTCGAGCTTATGGAGCAGGTGTCGAGGCTGTGTTACCTGTCATCCTGAAGTGAGTTAGTCGGGTTAGGATGTTTTTTTGTTGATGTTGTTAGACAGTAGGCTATCTGTGGTACCCACGATGTGGAACAGCAGGGTTAGACTCTCACTGGTGAGAGTGCAGGTGTTTCCAGGGATTGCAGGTAATTGTTATGGAGATTTTGTTGTGTGCAGAGAGTTTCAGACTGACCTAATGATGATGGCAGGAGAGCAGCAGGTGATTGTTAGCTCTCTGTTCTGCCCGAACATCACTAGAAATCTGATGTTTGCGGTGACGCTTGGCTCTTGTGGCGGCACCGACTTGAGCTTGCATGAGTTGTGTTGGTAGAGCTTTCGCTGTTGGTCATGTGGGCCCGTTGCTCAATCCAACTTTGTCTGGCTGCTTCTGGGGTGTAGACCGGTTTTTAAGGGATGCTCCTCCCTTGGAGGGGCTTGATGCTGTGTTGCAGCAGGCAAGGAGCCAGAGGTTTGTCCTTCTCAATACTCCATAGTTGAGTTTTGTTCAAGGAGCTCTATTGCGAGTGTCAGCAGCTCCTGTAACCCAGAGGTAAGCGTGTCAGCTGTCCTTGTGTCGCCTCCGTTGTGTGGAGGAGGATGTTTTGGTGGACTGCTGTTGGACATACCGTGTTGTTTGCAGGATGAGGACGCCTTTTCTCAGTGGTTGGTCTGGAACCTGGGTCTCTTGCCATGGTGATGGCTCTGTCCTCTTCTGGCTCGGGGCTTTCTGTAGAAGGGTTTTGCATTGTGGCAATGCTGGGTTCCTTCTGGTGCCCGCTTTGGATTCTGCGTTGTGACGTTCAGAATCAGTGGGGTTTGACAAACTCCTTTAGTGGAGGCCTTGTGCTTGTTAAGGCCTTCTGTGTCAGGTTACGCAGATGTTGATTAGGCATTGTGCGGCAGGCCTTAATGCCTAGATGACTTCTTGCAGCTGGTGTCTTCCGCCATCCCAGGGTAATTGTGAGCATTGGAGTAAGTTTGTCAAAGTCTGTGATAGTAAGCATGGGGAGTTTCACGCCGGCCCGGCTTGGTGTCTGGGGCAGTGATCAGTCCGTGTTCAGAATCTGGGTCTGAGAGTATTTAGGTTGCAAGATGTGTTGTCTCTGGCCAGCTCGTAGGGGTCTGTGGGGTCACACGGTGTGTCTGCAGTGATCCTCTGGAAAAGTCCCTGACACACCCTTGTGGCTGCTGGTTGGTGACGTGTGAACAGTGGCTCTCGCCCCCCCCTCGCAGGTTCAGACTCTTGGCTGAGGCGGGTGGGCCTGCTGGCCAGGGGAAGTTCTGTTTCGTGTTTTCCCTATCTGTTAGCCTTGTGGTCTGCAAGCATATTTCAATTCATTTGTGACACTGAATTCACCTCATTGCATTGTTTCGGTTCGCCTGAAAAATTTTTTTTGTTGCAGCTGCAGAGGTTTTCAGGGAGCTGACTTGTGAAGTGCCAGCAGAATTCACCTCGTTGCGTGGCTTCGGTTCGCCTGAAAATTTTTTTTCCTGTTGCAGCTGCAGAGGTTTTCAGGGAGCTGACTTGTGAAGTGTCAAGCAGAAGGCTTTGGCTCCCTTTCCCCCCTTTCGTAGCTGTGCACAGGCGTGGAGGGCTTGCACTGCTGGCAAAGTGATGTTCAGCCGGCTGTCTTTTGCATAAGTCTATGCGCAGTCGGTAGGACTGTTTAAAAAAAAATTTTTCCTTTTTTCCTTTTTTGGAAAAACCAAGTCAAGCTCCTTTCTAATTGCTGAGTTAGGGTTTGGACCTCAGCTCTGTCTGTTTGCAGGTGGCCTTGTAAGGCCTAAGAAGTGGTGTCTCTCTCATTTAGTTCCACATATGGTGTTTTAAGAGTGACTTTGTGTGAAAAAGTTCTCTTTTCAAGTCCTGTGTGATAGCTTTTTCCAGCGGCGCTTGGTGTCTAACAGCTGTTAGAGCCTCTGTGAAGACTGGTGATTTCTTTCTGTCGCACCATTCGGTGAGGTTCTTTGCATCCGTTCTGTGCTTTCTCTCGTTGAGCAGGTGTCAGTTCTCTGAAGAATTCTGTGACTTGCAGTTTCAGCTCAAATACCTCCTGTCTGAGGCCCTTGAGGGTGTGGGCCGAGGAGAGGATGATGCTGGTAAAGTGTTCGCTTATGTCGCAGTCTCGCTGTCCCTTTCTTTGCCATGGCAGGTCGTTGACTGCTTTGAGCTGAATGATGTCCATTAAAGTGCTCTACTGAGTGTCCAGGTGGTACTGGTGAGCTGCCAGGGCTGGATGTCAGTGGAATGTCTGCGAAATACTGGCACACTTGTGGGAACACCAGAGAGAGAGAGACACAAGGCAAATGCAGGTACGTACAGAGGTGTTAAACTATCTCTAAGGGGAACGGCTGTGTAGGCCGTGTAAGGTATGACTAGCTGGTGGGAGGCAGCTAGTGAGGTTGGGTGCTATGTTTTTGTGTTCGTGAACACACAGGAAGAGTTGAGTAACTGTGTTGAGGGGCCGTAAGCAGGGGTCAACTGATGACCGGGCTATACTACTGATGATTCACGGGTTTGGTCACTATGACGAAACTGAAATACAATAAGATGAACTCGCAAAAAAAAAAAAAAAAAAAAAAAGGAACAACATTTTTAGTTTTTTTTTATAAGAGATATGGCTAAGCAGGTTTCAGTTGTGTGTGATGCTGCAATAGACTTCATAACCCTAGGGTTAGGCTGTTAGCTAAACTAGCAGGGACCCACCAAATACCTCGTCAAAAGAAAAAGAAACAGTGGGAATTGTTTCTAGTTTTATGTTAGCCTACTTTGTGTTGCAATGGTAGCTGCCCTTCAAGGTATTAGGCCTGGCACTGAGGCGTGAGGGGAAGTAGAGAGGAAACAGGGATTATGATACTAATAACCTGTATAACTCGTTAAGGAAACAACAGTTGCTAGAACTACTGTAATCCTATCCAAAAGCGACGATGGTGATGGTGAAATAACTAAAATAAGGTAAAAGTAAAACAAAACAAAAAAAATTAAAAAAAATAAAAAAGGGGTCCTAAGGGCTGTAGGAAATTAAAAGGGGAAAGTAATTAAACAAAATAACAAATAAAAATAAAAATGGAATAAAAAAAATAAAAATTAAATAAAAATTTGATTTAATTAAATATCAAATTTAATACAAACAAATTTAGCTGAATTGGTACATTTGTGCTAAACAAATGTAAGTAAATGCAATCAAATTAAAAAGAGGTAGAATAAAGTCAAAACAAAAATAAACAATAACACAAGTAAAACCCAGTATGTGGGTGGGTACCACAGGGACCTGTGATGGCATCAACAGGAAGAGACACCAGGGGTGACAGGGATATAGAGAGAGAGAGGGAGAGAGAGGTGTGGTTAGAAAGTTCAACTTTACACACCTATCTAAACGTTAGTCAGATGCTAACAGCTAGCAATTGAAGTAAAGGGCTTAGCTTAAGAGATAGCGTTAGTTACACGCAATTCTTTGTCGACACACAGGTCTGTGAAGTGAATGCAGTTGTCAGATTAACCGGAAGAGTCTGCTCACACTTCCGGGGTCACGTGTTGCTAGGAGACCAATGCAAGCTCACAACAGGTGCAGGTGGAGCAGACTTGCACTGCTGTGAGCATGCATGGGAAACTCATGCATGTCCCATACAAATTCATTCATTACTCAAAACAGCACATTCACTTCACAGGCAATGGTGAACTCATAGTTAGCTAAGCTAGAATAAAACCATTAATTTGACGTAAATGTTTCAAATGAGCGAGTCAAAATGAAATACAATAATACGTAACACATAATAAGGCCTTAAATTAATGAAATGAGGAGTATCGTTCAGATCACGATTAATTTTAACATAAACTTGTTAAAGCACATCGATGTAAGAGGATAGTCTTGTATCATATACGATATTAAAAATACAAAGAGTAGAAAAAATCCATTTGTTGTAAATTAAAAAATTGTAGGGCAGGAAAAACATTACGTAAAGGTCTGTCCAAACGGCTTCGGTAAAGGAACTGAGATGTTGAGAATTCAAAGGAGAATTAATAATTAAAAATGAAAATTACAATCATTTTAATAAATCAAAATTTAAAAGTGACTAACATCTTTTTTATGTAGGCCTATTATTTGGAACATTAACCAAACAGTCAGAGACCATGAACATGCAAATGTGATTATAATTAATAGTCATAGGTGTGAAAGAGGTTCAGATGACAAGTTAGGTATGCTGAGTCAAGTAAATTAGAAATAATGTGAATTTGTGCATTTTTAATGTGTTTGAAAGACAAAAGCCCCCCAAATGACACAGTAAGACATGGTGAAATAACCTAATTCAAATAAAACGTAATGTGTTCATCACTAGTTGATGCACACTTCTTAAACCTGAAATGATTTTTATAAATCAGTGCGTTAAATGCGTTGTAGCCAATGATAGTGAATGTCCACAAAACGGGAAGACTTTCTGAGTGTAAATAAGCGGTAGTCTATTTTAGAAAGGAACATTTAAAGCATGAAAAGAGGGAATCAAAATTATGAATAATATTGATATTGTGTGAATAACATGTCGCTAATCAATCAAAAAGTAAATAGTTGACTCACGAGCATTTTTAATGTAATTACAATGATAATTTTTGGAATTGGATGTCCTGTTCAGTGAAACGGTAATCGATTACTACCCAGCCCAGCACGTAAAAGTAAAGTAAGTTAAATGCAGTGAAATATGTCCCGTGTGAAAGTATTCTCAAGCAAAGTATCATTAAATCAAATACTATTTCTCGACTTTTTTAAATTATTTTTATAGACGTTAAAGAAAACATGCAACATTTACAACTTTTAACAAGACATCCAAAAAGATAACAAAATTAAAGGAATGGGTTTACATTACATAGAAAAAAATTAATCGATCAATAATACTTAAAGAAGAAAAAAAAGACGGCATATTTTCAAGTAACTTCAACTCTTTAGCAAATAAAATTGTAACTCTACATTTTTTGTTATCAATACATCGGAGAGACTCAAAAAACAAATGAAAATCAGTCATAAAGACCATCAAACAGGTGTTAGAGCTATTTCTTTTACTTTTATGAATATGAAATTCACCAAATAGAATCATTAGATTCATCATAAAATTGACAGATGCAGTTTTTGATTCAAAATATAAGAGAACATCTTTGGGTGTTAATTCACAATTATAACCACACTGTAAAAAATAAGTGTAATTTTAACGGTAACATTTTGTAAAAACGCTATGGAAAAAAAAACTGTTAATAGGTTAACAGTAAGTTCCCGTACTATATACAGGGAAAAACTGTAAAATATCTAACCAGACTTTTCATGTAATTTTACAGTAAAATGCTATTAATTTGACAGTTTTTTAGAAGTAAAAATAACAAATCAATGTAGAATTTACAGTCAAAAACTGTAAACTGATATTCCCATAATTCCCTGCATGACACTCCACATTTGAACGTTTTTTTGTTTAAATAATCATGTTTTTTTTGTTTTTTTGTTATTAGTTATGTATATTTGGGTTTTATGTTACATCTTCTGTTGTTAAATTAATGTTTATTGCATTATTTCTGTTTCATGTGTGTTACCGTGATGGTGTTTTGTGTTTGCATGAATGGCTCTGTGCACTTTCTATATATTAGTATATACTTCTGCTTTTGGCGAAGCTACTTGTGATGAGCTTTGTTCTTCATGTGGCTTTCTCTTTTACCCCCTGCATTATTATGGTGGTCGTCAGTATGTTAAAGGTACAAAACAGATTTTAATAGCAGAGTGCATTGTTGAATTTACTGGTTTACATTCAAATGTTCTTGTTTGTAAATTACAGTTTTATACTGTAAACTTTACCGGTTTTGGCCGTAAATGTGTTTACAGTTTTTCTGTATTTTTTACAAAATGAACTTTTTTCATCAATATCCATACATTTAGCTAAAGTATAGTTACTAACATAAATATTATGAAGTACTTTCAGATGTATTTCCCCAGGTTTGTTAGATACACAAAACCGAAAGGGAAGAAGCAAGCTTTTTTCCAAATAATCTCTGGAAAACAAATGTTCCAGAAAAATAAATATAAAATAGATTTCTAATACATTTATTTGTGCATTTTTTTTTACTGTTAATGTCCACCCCATTTAAATGAAGAACGGGTTCAATTCTACAAATGTTAATGGCTTCTCATTAACATCAATAAACCGGTGGGAATGGCGTTTATCACAGAATAATATTCTCTGTATTTAATGGGAAATGCCCATTTATTCATAACATTTTCATAAGCAAGCAACTCAGCTGACTGATCAAAAAGGTCAGATAAAAAAAATAAATTCCTTTATCCATCCAACTCTGTAAATAAAGAGACTTCCGGTTAACTGTAATATAAACATTATTCCACAAGATTGCTTTAATTTCCCGACTTGCCATTTCAAACTTGCTCATAGATACTACCCTTGTCATTTATTTTTGAGCAGATTTTCTGCGAATATTTCCTCAATGTGTTCATCTTGTAATACTGATGAAGAATCATCATTGCCCATTCACCAGGTCTTTTTGGTCAGAAGTTACCTTGTTCATTTTTTCCTGCTGTAACAAAATGATAGAAATAATTATTTTTTTGTCCGATTTTCATTCCAAGGACATTAATCTGGAACATATTGTTTTATTGCTTTTTCACCTTCATAAAGCCAGAACCATTCATTGCAAACCTAACATTAGAATGTTTTCATCTGAGATAAAGTCCCTTTTTACTTCTTTGAAGAATATGTCAAATCCTTTGAACTCAAATGCTTCTAAAACGTTTAACATTCTTGAGTCTATTGTAAGTATCTGTAAAAGCTATCTTTTTTCTTCTCGTCTTGATCATTGGCATATTTTTGTTAATTTGCGTAGCTTGTCTAACTTCACGTGATGTCCGTTAGCCCCGTGTTACTCATATGTGTTGTCTTTCATGAATAAAAATTTTTTTAATAAGAATAAATTCTCGACTTGAAGCCACGTTCCCCGAACGGACTGACGTTGGGGGCTGACGTTGGGGACGTTGACGGCGCACATGGCAACGCGCTCACGCTCTCACGCTCTCACGCTCTCAGCCTCTCAGCCTCTCGCTTCAGACTCCGGACAGGAGAGATCGAGCGCGCTCGGACCCTACAAGCGCAGATTTGCACACTACAGCGTTACTCTACGCTGGACATATGCAAGATATTATAACCGCGTTACTGAGTACTTGTCGTGTTGTTTGTGCGCTTCATTGTTCTGTGTAAACACATTTGCTTGACGGGGAAACGGTTGAGGCTTGGCGAGGTGATGCTGGAATCCATTGAAGTTACAGGTGAGTCTGATTCGATTCCACCACAATTAGGCTACTGCGACACTACTTCATTACAAAAATGGCTCCAGAAAGTTAAATGAGTTCACTTTTGTCGTGTCGAATGCATTGACATATACAGTACGTGCTTCCAAGTCTACTTCATGCGTGCTGCATCATCCAATGAAGCCCTAAGATCTTAACATAGGCAGACAGCTGTATGTGCTTCTTCACTAGTTTGGCTCTGTGGTGCTGAGGCTGTGGCTCTTCTTCATCAGTGCACCTGTCAGAGCTGTTCTCTGTGATAAGGCCCGGGATCATTTCGCAGAGGCACGTGGACTAGTGCTGCCATTGTGTGCCACATGACCTAACACTGATACAGTAAATGCATCCTTATTCTATCCTCCTGAGATGATGTAATAAATGCATTAGAGTACATTTATTCTTTTAGCAGATGCCTATCCAAAGTGAGGAATGTGGAACAGACTGGGATTACGAAAGCCTGCGGGATCACTGAATGCATAGCATGATTGTCAAGCAGTACCCGTCATGCTGAATGGGGGAATATTATTTGTTCCTTAATAGGATTAGCCTGGTTTGTGAAGTCAAATCACTAGACAGTGAAAGAGCTGCTTACAGCGTGCTGCATTTCACTGTGCTGTTCGGATCTGTTTCTCGTCGTTTGTTGGATTCAAGGTTAAGTAGGCGAAGGAGATTTTGTTTCCAGGGAAATGGGGACACAACACTGAATTGACAATTACGGGGCTGGTCTCAAGTTTAGCACCAGCAGTATTTCCTTTACTTGAAATTCCACCTGGTGCTCTCTGTTATCCCATCCTAATATATTTTGATATTGTCATGACAAAAGGGTGCTGTTAGTTGTAGTACTCAAGACCGAACTCCAGAGTTTAAGACCGTATTTTTATTGTCTTTGTCCTGTCATGGACTTTGGACTTAAAGGATAGTTCACCCTAAAATGAAAATTCTGTCTTTATTTACTCACCCTCATGTTGTTTCAATCCCGTAAGACCTTTGTTTATCTTCGGAGCACAAATTAAGATATTTTGATGGAATATGAGAGCTGTCTGACCCTCCCATAGACAACAACGCAACTTAAATGTTCGCAAGTAAAGGGACATAAACAACAGGAATGGCTCGTGTCAGCTGCGTCAAGCCGGAATCGGTTTTACTTTGCTTTGTTGTGATTGATCTGAACGGAAAACAACGCTGCTGTGAAGCAGTGACACAGACCAGATACGGTTTAGTCAAGCTGATACTCTCCAAAATAGCGGTATAGGGTGCGCAGAGAGACGAATTGTGAATTAAATAATAGTCGTTTTTTTTTCTTTTGCGCACAAAAAAGTATTCTCATAACTTCGTAAAATCACGGTTGAACCCCTGATGTCACATTGACTATTTTAGCGATGTCCTTGCTAAGATCTCTGGAATTGGGAACATTTCAGTTGCGTTGCTGTCTTTGGAGGGTCAGACAGCTCTCAGATTCCAGCAAAAATATCTTAATGGGTGTTCCGAAGATGACCGAAGGTCTTACGGGTTTCGAAACACCATGGGGGAGTAATTAATGACAGAATTTTCATTTTTGGGTGAACTAACCTGTAACCTCTTATGGTCTCTGATTACGCGGATGAGACCCTTATGATCTTGAACTTGACCAGAGAGAATGCGACCCTCTTCTGGTCTCGGTCTTGACACGTATACTCCTCACTTCTGGTCTCAGACTTGATTCTAAGCAACCCTCTTCTGGTGTCAGACTCGACTCAGATGTGACCTTCTGATCTCGTTCTCGTTCTCGATCCTCTTATGGTCTCAAACTTGACTCGGAAGCCACCCTCTACTGGTCTCTGACTTGAATCGGACACAACCTCCTTCTGGTCTTGGACTTGTGACTCTCTTCGGGTCTTAGAAATGACGTGACTAGACTTGCGATGGACTTGACTTGAAGCGACCTTCTGGTCTCGGATTTGACTTGAAGCAACACTCTTTTGGTCTCAGACTTGACCCTCTTCTGGTTTGAGAAATGACACGACTTGATTTGCGATGGACTTGACTTGAAGCGACCCTCTTTTGGTCTCAGACTTGACTAGAAGCAACCTTCTTTTGGTATCGGACTTGACTTGAAGCGACCTTCTTTTGGTATCGGACTTGACTTGAAGCGACCTTCTTTTGGTATCGGACTTGACTTGAAGCGACCTTCTTTTGGTATCGGACTTGACTTGAAGCGACCTTCTTTTGGTATCGGACTTGACTCAGATGTGACTCTTCTGATCGCGAACACAACCCTTTTCTTGTCTCAGTCTTTATTTAGACATAACCTACTCAAGTCTAAGCCTTGAATCGAATGAGCTGGTCTCGACTACAAGACAGCAATTCACTGTAGTACATCCTTAAGTATATATTGTATGTATATTGTTTTTTTTTTTTAATGGTCTCCAGAAAACTAAATGTTAAAGAAGAATCACCCAAATATGTCTGTTTGTTCAAGCCATAGTCCTTTTATGCCTCACTGGCAAAGAGAATTAAGAATTGAGTAGATTATTGTAGTACCCCATCTTTTGCCATTTCCTTCCAGAACGGCTCCATTGGCCAGAGATGGAAATGTCTAAGAGTTGTGTCCTAAGCCCCATGGAGAAGCCTGTGAGCCCCAGTCAGCTGCATCTGGAGCGCATATCCTCTGGCGTTCTGAAGGACCTGTTTAACACAGCCACCAGCAGCTACAACACACTGCTGCAGAAAGAGTCAGATGCTCAGGAGAGCCCTAAACACTCCTCCTACAAGTGCCCCAAACGAGTCTCCACGGCAAGGCATCGCGACAGACCCCTGCCGACCCTTGCACCTCTAACGATGAGTGGCCTGGCTTTTGGTTGCAGAGACAGCAGGCACTCTCAGTCGGTGTTCTCGTGTTTCTCCACCAGCAGTTCCAAGCAAACTAACAGCATCACCATGCTGGGCAGTGCCATCCGCCTGTCCCCCGGACCAATCCCCAGGCCTAAAAACAGCTGCCCGGCCGGCACCAAACTCCCGCAGCTGTCCAGAGTGCCTCCTGCTGCTCGTGATGTAGAGAACTCAATCAAGAAGCTCTGCATCCTCACTGCCATAAAGCCGTCTAATGTAGAGAAAGAGAAGGCCAGGTTTTTCAAAGCAGACTTTAAATACAATCCTCAGTTTGAGTACAGCAACCCTCTGCCTCCACAAGTACTAGCAAAGCACAGCACCGCTTCAGACCGCTTCCTCACACAGGTGAGTGCCCATACTCTCACACAGAATAGATTAAGGACCTTGACTCGGTATCCACTGTTATCCAGTCACAAACATGCACTTGTTCAAAATTGGGCCTGAGGCATATGCTGGTTAGGTATATTTTGAAGATGGGATGCTGGTTTGAGCTGGTCCTTAGCTGGTCATGTGCTGGTCCTAAGCATGCCAGCTCCTGCTAGGACCAGCTCATAAACAGCTTAAGCCAGCAAAGGATCAGCTTAAACCAGCATCCCAGCGTCACAACATACCTAACCAGCATATGCTGTTTGTTGTCAACAGGGAATCCAGTGATTTTCAACAGGAATCATTACAAAAGTGGGAAGACCAAAAGATTTTCCAGTGCCTAATTTTGAATGGGTTTGACCATTGAATTCACAACTCTAACCAATAGAAAGCTGTTTGGTGTGAAAGTGACTTCTGTGTGAGCTATGTTTCATATGTTTGACTATACCCAAGGGAACTGTTTTGGCAAAATTTTGGCAAAGTCACGATGTGACCACACCTTTACTACTATACTAGTATTCAACAAAAGCTTGTCCAATGTCTTGTAAGTGCACAGTACACTTGCATAGAGTGTTTTGGGCCCTATACCTTTTTAAATTACATTGTGTAGCAAGACATCCTCCGAAATGAGATGCAGTTATGGAAAGATATGTCAACATTTGAACCACTTTAAAGTGTTTTTTAAGTTGAAACCTAGTACTTTTATTAAAAAAATTATTTTCTCTCCAAAAATATCCCGTTGTCACCAGTGTGCAGTGAACTTTGAGATCGTCTGGTCCACGAAGGATCCATTCATTGTATCCTTTGTGGCTTGGAAAATGAAGGACGCATTTCAAGGCCACGCTTGAAGGAGGCTTTGAAATGGACGGTCTTCGTCGTGACACTGTAATGCCTTGAAAGGATACAGCCTCTGAATTTGGGCATGCCATATTTCATTCTGACTTTGGCGCACAATGCTTGCGTTTGCACATTAGCATTAGTGTCTAGCAAACTTCGTTACCCTAAAATTCACCAAGACATACATTCATACTTTGCCACAGTTCTACAACCTGTTCCACTGTGCAAGAGGTTGTGACAAATACTAGACTGAAAATCATGCAATTATGCATACTCAAAATTAGCCAAATAGTAATTTGTACACCTTTAGCATATGTGTTGTGATGTGATGCATTTACGCTACTCTATTTAATTGGATAGTATGCAAATTGGGATTCAGCCTATGAGTAATTAACAAATGCTTTTATGTCTAATGGTTTTGTTTTTAATTTTATTGCATGCTGCATTGCTTTAAAAAGGACTTATGCATTTAGCATTCATTTGCTTTCATCCTTTCTTATGCTGATATCTTCTATAAGGTTTTGCGTTCGTTATTCTCATTCACATGCCATAATCCAGCTCCTGGTGGGCCGCAGTTCCAACCCTCCTCCAACACACATATTACCAGTAGTTTTCAAATAATCCTGAAGAACTTGATTAGCTGTAGATGTGTTTAATTAAGGTTGAAGCTAAACTCTGCAGAGCTGTGGCCCACCAGGAATTGAGTTGGCCCCCTGCTGAAAGTCACAGTACATGTAAATGAGATTAATAGGAATTGCTCCTGAAATAAACACTCTGACTCTTTAGTTTTGTACGTTCAACATGGATTAAGTTAGAAACAAGTGCTTTACCTTTATAGCTGCATCTCAGGCTCAGCAGCTCAAAGTAATGTGCTACAACTGTATGTGTTGCCAACAACACAGTCAGACTAATAAACCTCTTTGAAGGTTAAAGAGTTCATTATTTCAATTCAATTCAGTTTCCCGCTAGCTATTAAACAGAGCCAACACTGAGAGACCAACACAGAGCACTTTATACAGTGCATCAGAGATCCCATAATAGTTTTTCTGGCTGCAAAAGCCAACAAAAACAACATAGCAAGTTATATTTTATGGATTAATGTTTAAATGTAGGGTATAGTGGCTGTATTAGAGCTTTGTGTGCTGCAGCAAAGGATAAATGGATTCATTTCAGACCATTATATTGATTATCTCAGAGTGCCGAGCTCATTGTAGATCAACCTCAGGCATAACCTGATGGATCACAAATCAGTTTTCATAAATCCACACAACACCAAAGCCCCAGCTAAATGGTCTATACATACATGACGTAACAATTGAGCGTTATATTGAGTTATGCTTCTGCAGGCATATTTCACTTTATTTATCTTAAAGCACAAGCAGTCCCAAAATATCAGTCCTACTACACAAGGGACTAATTTAGGCTCACGTAGGCAGCAAAAGGTGTTATCTGTAAAAGTTGTCTCCTGAGTGTTTGCTGTCGTCTCAGGCTGTGCGGATCATGGAGTTGGCCTTGCAGAAATACGGCTCCTATGAGAAGTTTGAACAGGCTACTGGAGGAAACCTCCTCACCAAGAGCCGCATCTGGTACCATGTCAAAAAATACATGGAGAAGGAAGGATGCATGGGAGAGGTGAGAGAGCGAGATCATTAAAAAGAAGCATTTAAATGCAAATTCACAGTTTGTTAGCTGCACTTTTAATTCAATCAAAAAATCTCAAAAAACCGTGCGAAAAGCTGACAATTATAAGTGAAAGTAGTTTTTAGTTTTTGGAAAGAAATCTCTGATGCTCACCAAGGCTGCATTAATTTGATCAAAAAAGGACAGCAAAAGTTCGAAATTATTTATTACAAGGTTGAAATAACTGTGTTCTATCATTAAGCATTTAAAGGTACATTTATTTATTCGTGTGATGGAAAAGCTGAAATTTCAGCATCATTGCTCCTATCTTCAGTGTCACACGATCCTTCAGAATCACTTCATATGCTGGTTATGACGCCAATCTTGGAATGGTAGTGTTGTTATTGATTTATTCTGGTTGATAGCATTTGAGTGAGATGTAATTCTTTCTTTTGCTTCCCCCTCCCTCTCCCATGTTCAAATTTCTCTCTGCAGATTGTGGTTAATCTCACTGATGACCTCCTGTCCAGAGCATCTATGACTGTGGTGAACAGCAGACCTACACTCACCATTAACATCTCTACTGCCAGAGAGCAGTGGCTGGAGGGGATGCTGAGGCATGAAATCGGTGCGTGTTTTCTATATCAGCATCTGACAGTCATATTAGAATAGTGAGACCCATTCAAGTCTTTCATGATCCACTAGCTCCACTCCCTTGTGCTCTGTACTGTGGATCGTGTCTCGGTCACCCCAGAAAAACCAGCCATCTGTGTCGGCAACAGCTTGTGTTCCTGCTGTCAGGGACTATTAGACCCTGAGCGTATCAGAGCTGAGTGTCAAGACCACATTAATTACACTCCCACGCTGTGTGTTCTCGCTCTGCTTCACTTTCTCTGTTGGTCTGCTCAGAAATCAGGGGTTGGCTGCTGGAGACTTGACCTAGCAATTGTTTGCAATGTTTTGGTAAAGATATGTTCAGTAGTCACAAGTGAGTGCCTTGTGAAAAATAAGTGGTTAATTGTATTATTAATGCGCTAGAAGTCTTAAACATTTAAAAATGTACTTGCAGATAATATTAATGAAATAAAAGGTCACTTAAGTGCACTTAAAGAGAGACACTTAAGTACATTTTTCAAAAGTGCATTTAATAATTGTCAAAAGTTTTACTTTAAAGTACATTTTAATTCATTATGTTGCAAATTATGTTGATGTGTTGACTCAATACTAAAGCACCTGTGACACGGATTGTGCCTGAGCTATATTATTCATACATTTAGATTATTCACTGGCCCATCTTTAAATGTATTTGTAAATTGACCGTGATCATCTATAAAATTTGTGGAATTACAATTATAGTGTAACCCCCGACATTGGACCCCATCAATACTTTCAATAAGAAGAAAAAGTATATTTAGGTGATCATACCCAATAGGCTCGTCTTCTTACGTATACTTCCGGACCTGTAACTTTAACCATTTATTTCAGTATCACGTATTAGGTTACTTCCATGTAAATTGCCATATAATAGAGGTTACTGTTAACGGCCCACCGCACTTTTTAGTGGGGCATTTTTTTACATTTCAATGTTAAAATATCTCACATTTCCATTTTTTAATTGCCTTAGTCTACAGTTTCAGTGTCTGCCATTTGTCTACTTTTTAAAGTATACCTGTTACAGTATATTGATATTATTTCCATAAAAAAGTATCCCAAAGTGAAATTTTGGAATTTAAAAGATGTATTACACGGTGTGCAATAAGCGCTTTAATTGTGAAGCAATTGAGCAAATGGTGAAAGCTCTTTATGATATTGCTTATACTTATCTTTTCTGAGTTATCAAGCTCTAAAACTTTTATTTGTAGAAATATTGATTACAACATTTTTTAAACATCCTGCTCTTACCAAAATGAACTGTTATTCGAATATTATTGAGAAGAGCGGGGGCTCCTCTGTATAAAGACAACACTGAAAATAATTGAAAACTACAGATTATTCCTAGTTATAAGCATAAGCCCAAAGAAGTCGCGGTTTACAGTGAATTTATAACAGCTAAGGCACGACGTGAAGCAACCCCCTTAGCTGTTATAAATTCACAGCTAAGCTTCACAGGGTTTATTGCTTTTATAAAACTGTTATTCCATATATGTAGTAAGGTTTTCACAAAATTAAACAGAGCAAATAAAGTGTAATGATGTTAATAAGAACAGTATTCTTCCACCAAACAATGTTCCTCAGAAACAGTTGTGGTTGCAACAGAGTGGCTGCCGAGAACACACAGAAGTAAACAAAGGTGTGTTACTTTGTAGAGTCATTTACAACATCTTCGAACGTGGCTCAGCCAATCAGAATCAAGGACCGGAACTATCCGTTTTATAATAGTAATTTTGATTAAGTTTGATCTTCCAATATGAATGAATGAATCCAGATTGTTCTGAATTGTTTGCTAGAGTAAACCCCTCTACATCTTTCACACAGGTACGCACTACTTCCGCGGCATCAACAACAGTCACCAGCCATGGGGCAGCAGCGGCGGCAGAAAGAAACACGGTCTGCGGCCTATCAACCCCACTGAGGAGGGTCTAGCCAGCATCCACAGCGTGCTCTTCCGCAAGGACCCCACGCTGTGGCGCGCTGCCCTGCTCTACTACACCGTCTACCAGGCCAGCCGCATGTCCTTCTCACAGCTGTTTCACAACCTGGGCCGGTTCCTGCACGACCCCAACACGCGATGGGACTACTGCGTCAGAGCCAAACGAGGACAGACCGACACGGCACTGCCAGGTACAGCATGATGCCGATATCTGAGCAGGGTGGCTGATAACCGATATACAGTAAAGTCAATATCAATTCAGTTCAAGTTTATTTGTATAGCGCTTTTCACTACACAAATCGTTGCAAAGCAGATTGTTACTTGTGTATTATACAAACCCGCAAGTTAGTATTACACTTTTAAATTTTATCATTATATTTAGTAGTCAGCTTGAGCTTATCAGTGGGGACCAGGTCCAGTTGATGGTCCATATGGCCCAGAATGTACGTATCAATTAAGGCAGTTAGTTAAATGATTGTAATCAGTGAAACACTATTAACTGCAAGTTAGATGTTGTGATTAAATCATAGCAAATTTGGTAGTTTTCATAAAGTCCATATATATTGAATCACACTGCTTTAATTAACAGATAGCAAACACACATGCATAAAAATAGCTGAACTAAAATTATATTTATTTTAATAATATTTATAGAATGTGAAAATTAAGTCAATATGAAAAAAAACCTTATTAATGAATGGTTATAAAAAATAAAATCTGTAAGGTAAGAGATGGATTTAGATGGGGATGTTTGATTTTGTAATCTATTGCCCTAGGAGTTTGCACAAAAAAGACATTTTTCAGGAATGGAAGTAGGACCGGAATGTATTGCACTGCTCAAGAAAGACATTCCGAACAATGCTCGGATAATTAAAAAAATGCTAAATATAGGCCGATATATCGTGCCTTGGAAATATATATCGGTCAGGATATAAGGTTAATGACATTTACGATAATCTATTATCTGCTTGCTTATGGTGTAAACTAATAAAATGTTTCGTTATAGGTTGTCTTCATAAGGACCAGGTATATAGATGGCATCAGAGATACTAGACCAGAGACAGATTGATCCAGATTCTCATGGGTCTCTGGGAAAGGTCTGTTACTGACACACGTAACTGATTTATTTGTGCAGATTAATTGATGAAAGCTAATCACAGTATTTCAATTTATATATTCAATATATGTGCTGAGTGAAGCATTGCATTGTGTTCATTTACACGTGAGCAGCTCATAATGCAAGTTTAAGCATCTCGGATCGATTCACAGTGAATGCTGCTCCACATGATCTCCATCTCTGCATCTCCTTTGAGTCTGAGTGTGTTTAACGTGCATTTGGGAACAAAACATGAGCCAGCCATCTTCCCATACTTGTAATGAGAAGCACAAAAGAGAAGCTTTATGGGCTTTCCTGGGGTTTTACGTCAAAATAAAAGTTTGATAGTTTAATAATTGAAAAACTTCATTTACATTTTTCCCCAAATCATGCAGCTGTTAACTGTGGTGTGTGTGTGTGGGTGTGGGTGTGTGGTGTGTGTGTGTGTGTGGTGTGTTGGAGGTGTCGTATGAGGACGGGGAGCGCCTGGAATAGTCTGGCTCTGATGGGGAGCCATGTGCGGTTCCTCCTTCCTGCAGACCAAGCGCGCTACACGGAGCAGCTTCATAAAATCATGGAGGTCAACCAGTTAACTGATGAGGAGCTGTGCATACTTATCTGAACATGTGACCTCTGACCTCCAGCATGAATCTCACAAAACCTGTCCAGGTCATACATTACCATTCATAAACAAAAACATGTTCAGGTCATATTTCACTAAAACCTGAAGAAAGAAAGATGAAATTACTTTTAGCATTAAAAAGTAAGCTTATTTTTAGAAGCATTAAATATTTGTGAATTTAAAAAAAGGATTTTAATGACACTTAGGGCCTCTCACCTCAGATTCTTGAAATTCTCGTACCTCATTTAGCGCAAATTTACAAAAATCCCATTTCGATTACTGTAATGTGAAAATTAATTATATCACAGACATTAATCATTATTAATATTCCAAAACGTAAAAACAAATGACCAAATTACAAAATGTTACAATGCAAAAAATCTTAATAGTTTTAAAACAGGTTCAATTTTAGCTCTTAATGCTTTTTTGTTTTTTTGATGAGTTTTGCCCTGAGGTGGATTGGAAAATAAAGAGATTTCTGGGATAGAGACTCAAACAATCAGTCTATATAGGGGCCTATGGAGCTTTATTTGTTTTTGGTAAAACTTGTAAAAAAAAAAATTAGCCAGTGCAGAGCATTGAGTCCCTTCTGATGGTTCTCAGGACATGTGCATTGGTTTTTAGGGGATACTGAGGGGCCAAATTACAGATTGCCAAACATTCATATGTACTACAAGACCCTTAAGCTGTTTATTTCCTGAATTCTTATGACATTTTAATTTGTGTATCTTATAAACTGCTTATATAATGGTTTTCATATTTATGATGGCATGCATTTAACAATATAACTTGTGGATGATTTGAATCTTAAGCAGTTGATGATTACAAAAAGAGTAATTTTCTGGGTGCCAAAATGTTAACCTTTGTTTAAAAAGTGTCCTTCATGGAAGCAGACAGTCCTAAATGTCACATACTAAATATACAGTATATGAATAACTGCTCTACCTTGACTGTATTGTTGATGTGTATGACCTTTGATCTTGCTCTGTTCCTGTCATTTTCCCATAGATCAAAAAGCACTTTAAAGTTGCCTATAAAATGATTTCATGGCCCATGACAACTTCTCAATATGATCTTAATATATCTAAATTAATCAAATAAATTCATGCCTTGCATTCAGACAAGCTCTGTTCAGATGTTCATTTTAAAGCATGTTAAATTAAATTACATTGAAATTATTTCAGATATTTTTCAAATATAGTTTGTGTCTTGCATACTGGTTCATAGGAAGTAGCTTCAGCTTATTCTTTCTAGGTTGTGTCTTGATTGTCCACGACAAATTCATTACTTTGAATCATCTTAAAGGGGTCGTATGATGCGATTTTCAAGTTTTCCTTTGTCTTTGGAGTTTTACAAGCTGTTCGTGAGTAGATAAGATCCCTGAAGTTGCAAAGACTAAAGTTCAAAACCAAAGAGATATTCTTTAGTCATAACGTTAAGAGGTCTTGCCACGCCCCCCGTAAACGACCTCGTTATAAAGCCCACCACATATATTACCTCCCACTATGGGAAATATTCGCATACTGAGGCCAATGCACGCAAAGAAAGAAGGCGTGGTTTCTACAGCAGTAGTGTTGATGCAGCATGTAAGGGAGACGCTGTGTGTTTCTAGGCGAAAGCAAACGCACTTTATGGCCTTATGAAAGTAGATGCATTTAGGAATCTTGAAGACCACTTACAACAGAACAGCAATGCATTTAATGGACGACCGTTTCAGCGGTGAACCTAGGAGAGGAGTTAATTCTGAATTTGCTATGACAATCTGCCGCTTCTGAATCAACTACTGTTTTGTTATTATAGGTACATTATGTCTATTGAGTGTTCAAATGCGAGTTTTGCGCATGTGTGTGTGTTCGTGTGTGTGCGTGGCGTGCGCTGGCAAGCGAGACAGAGAGAGGAGAGAGGGGGGGGTCACATGCTACAAATCCTATACCAGCTTCATTAACTGTGTTGCACGGACTCTGTTCCCTTTCGGGCTCTGTTTCTTTAGCGATTTATTGAAAGATGACGTGTGCGATTATGGTAAGGGGCGTTTACATTACTGACGCAGTGATTGCGGCTGTTCGCCTAATCACAAGTGGCACGGGGCAGAGGCTGTGACCAAGCAGAGCTGACTCGCTTGCGGAAGGGGCTTAGGGTCTCTGTTGTAGCAAAACACAAAGCGTTGAGGGATTCTCGCGGGGGCATAGAGGGACCTCAATCAATGCTACTAGTTTTTGAAAATATGAAGGTTTTTTGAACAATTTAAAGCATGTCAAAAATGTCTGTACACAATAATACATTCCGACAGAATATATGTCTTTAAGCAAAAAAGCTAGTCATGATGACACACCTGTACTGTCTCATTACCTCACAGTTTGGTGGACTTTGGTGAATGTAAAGTGTTGGTGAAAAATAAATCTAAATAAAAGGTAATAGTTGTTTTTTAGTCCTGTATCAGAGGAGAAGAAAAATGGCCTGTCTATTAGGAAGAAAGACACTGCGTCAGCTCTAGGTGCTCCAGCCTAATAATCTCCTCGGACGCGCAAGAACATACTAGCTAATTTGCCACCTGTGACATGACATCAATGTGTTACAGGGGACGTTGGACACTAAGCTAGTAACATGACAGAAACCTGTTTGGCAGATAGATTCACCATTTGAGCTAAGAATATTTATGAATAAGAAACCTCAGCGAACTTTTTCATGTCGGTACATAATGTTTGACACAACACGGGTGAACATTTGTTTATGACGAAGCTACTTCTTGTTGCTTAGAGGCTTTCCCTCCGCAAGGGAAGATGATTGTCGTCATTGCTCAACAAGGTGGTAAATTGTGCTTGTATGACGTACTCTTAAGATTTTAAGCGGTGTAAGTTAGCAGAACCGGTGTAATTCAGGGTGTGAGAACTGGAATTTTGAGCAGCTCCTGACACCTATAGGATTTGTGTTTTTATGTCATGTCATGCACTACGATGTATAGTCTACATTACTCACAAAAATGGATATACTGTAACTTATTCAGGCGAAGGCACATCTATGTACTGGGGTAAAAAGCCATCATGTACATCGAAAACTGATTACGCATTTTCTATGGTCACCAATATGCAGTATTGTTTCATGGGGCCTATTAAAGCTAGTGAGGTCATCTGTTAGAAATTGCACATTCAACTGCATGTAAGCACAGGCACTCACATCTTTAATTACAGGTGAATTGATATCGCATTGACTTCAAAACAAAGACGCTCATTGTTACAAGTGAGCAATGATCAAGCTCCCTTCCCACACAGGGCCTCGTCACAACAACCGCACCTGTAAGTGATCTTTGTGGACCAAACTCTTTCCAGCAGGTGGTTGTTATCCACATGGTCATGTAACAGCAGATAAACTGCTGAGTGTACTTAAGCGACAGCCATTGCAGGCCAAAGGGTTCGAGATTTTGCGAGCGCGATTGCAAACCACGACTACACACGGGGAGCCATTAATCCTCTTGAGGCTTGGGCTTACATTCCTGCAATCTGTGGATTAAACAGAGATTGTGGCGCATGTGGACTATAATGGACAGGTTGGGGAAAGTTACTTTAAAGTAATCATTACAAGATTGCGTACTTACTAAAACAGTAACCTACTGTTAGTTACTTTTATTGAAGTAAGCGTTAGTTACTTGCGTTATTTTTTAAATCTGGGATAGGCGATTGACTTGTTTGCTTTAATATAAAAAAAGTTTATTTTGAGCAAAATAAAAGCGTTTTCACAACAAAATGCCTTCAGGTGAGGAAATGAAAATTCACGTATGTACAGTAGAACAACCAAAGAAGAAGAAAGTTCAACATCTGCAGCAATAAACAAAAAGAAGAATGTTAGTTATCTTGTGTATTTGTGTTTTATAGTTTTTTTTTTTTATTTTTTTTTATTTTATTTTTTTTTGTTTTTTTTATTTTTTTTTTTTTTTTTTTAAACGGTGATGCGATCATCTGAAGGTCCAGCAGCAAATAAAGGGATTAAATACATTAAAGGCTATTGTATAATTTAACATTACTTATAGCAGCTTGAGTTCACATTCTGAGTGCTTTTTAATGTTTTTATTCATTTTGAGTTAAAATAAAATTGGATTTTTTTTGTGAGATTGGAATGAAGTGCATGTTCACTTTAGTGTAGAAATAAAGTAAATTTATCCAATTGCGCGCCGATGGGGACAGGGGCTTCAATCAATAAGTGGAAAAAAAGCGGAATTGCGTACTTATAGTGAAAAAAGTAACTAGATATTTTTCTGGTGAATATAACAAAAGGATGCGTTTACGTTACTAGTTTACTGAAAAAAAGTAATATGATTACGTACCTCGCGTTCTTGTAACACGGCCCGATGCCGCACTCAATATACTTAGGAACAAATTACCCATAATTATATATGCGATATGCAATACATTTTTTTGAGAGTGTCTGAGATCTGAGGCTTAATTTAGTCGATATTATACCATAATCATATAATAATGAGACTAAAAAAATGTACTTGGCTCACCGGTCGCGCATTGCGTTAGCAGCCAAAAAGTGTCAAAGTTTAATTTCCCAGCAAACAACGTGTGGTAAAAAAAAATATGGTATAGCCCTAAATAGACCTAAGGCGCTTTGGATAGAGCGTCTGCAGAAGGCTGAACTTCACTTTTTCTATAAACTCATCCGTCCTTGGTACCTCAGCACATAATTACTGTGTAATCAAAAGCAACCCCACTCCGCCCTAATCAAAGGCATTTGACCAGTAATTGGTAGGACTGCAGTCTCACTTAAAAATAGTTGTTAAGGCAATAAAGCCCAAGACAGCGTGGGCTGCAATAAAAAAAAGTATTATATAAAAACACTTAGAGTCTTCGCCCAAACAAGGCGTTAGAAATGGTTGAGCTGCAAACTAGTGTTTACGCGAACACACAATGCAAACAACGGTGCATGTGTGTAGAGCAGGTTCATCACCAGTGCGGGCACTCCAAGGCCCTGAGAGAAAAAAGTTTGGCCAGCACTAATTTCAAATAATGTGGGCCTGACATCATCTTCATACCAGCAGCATCATGCAAGCTACATCACTTACATCGTGTTCCAACGGAACCGCGACGCTAATGATGGACATGCAGATAGACAAACCCGGTTTTATTACAGTACGTGAGCAGACTGCTGTCGATTGCGCTATGGCCGGGCTCATGGTGCGACACGACACACCTCTCAGTTGACGACGGTGTGGTAACTACACTCGAATGACTTGTTCGGACCTATGTTAGCACGTACTGACACAAACGCATTCCTTATGAATTTTTGTCCTTAATGCTTTGTCACCCTCCGGTAGAACCATTCGACCCACCCAGCAAAAGAGAATCATGGGGAGTGTGTAGAAAAGAAAAGTGGACACGGAAAATAAATGATTCAAATGTAAATGGACTGAACAGTTTTGAGTGAGCTGTTACATCTTGGTAGGGAATACAATGTGTGGTTCGACAAGGGAGTTCACAGTTTTAATGCAGTGTGCTTTAATATATGTTACTAAAGAAAAAAATAAACAAACCGCCCCAAACACCATGATTCAGTGATGGGTAAAAATATTATTGCTGCTTTCACTATTGGCGTCGAAAGGATCACACACCAATGAAATATTCAAACTCACGTATGACACTTTTAACTGTGGAAAAAGCACATACACTCAGTGCTGCTGAGGGATCTACAAAGAGTTAGCATATTTTTGTAGGTGTTCCTGAAAATAAAAAAACATTTCGAAAATATGAATTCCTCAGTGTTGGCTGTGGCGGGTTGGTCTAGGACCTCGAAAAACTACGAAGGAAAGATATTTGTATAGGCAGTGCGTGTCTGGGTGGGGACACACGCCGTGTACAGTTTGATCGCCCCCCCACACAAAATATAACGATACAAAATAGTTAATCATCTGACAATCTAAATAAGAATGCAAGTAGTGATAATGATGGTAGAGAAGAGATACAGTTGCGAGATGCAGAAGGAACTAGATGGCGTTTGTTCCATGGTTTTTCATATTCAAAGACGAAAGAGATTCTGTGGATCTTAAATGGATAAAATGTTCCATAATTGTTTGAAAAACCCCGACTACTGGGGGAAAATTGAATATCATCTCGGACCATCTTGTGATATTAACAAAAGCAACAATTAACGTATGTAATAATTGTAATATTTAAATTTATATTAATTCAGATAGTATAATAGGTTAGTGGCCTTGGCGTGGGTTGTTGGCCGACTGCGGCCCTCGCGAACCCCCGGTTTGTAGAGAATTTACAACAGCTTCTAACTGGCTCAACCCAATCAGAACCAAGGACGGAACGATCCGTTGTTTAATTATATATATATTGCATTAATAGGAATCCAAAGTATGAAGCATTTGCAAATGTCAAATTGAAATGCTTTAATGAATGTTAAAAGTTGTTTAACTATACGATTTAAATACTACATTAATAAATTATATATGAATACATTTTATTTTGACAGCTGCTCTTTTATTAATTTTCCATTTAGTTATGAAATGCACATTTAGGCAGTAAAGGTAAGTGGCCACTAGAGGACACACTGGATCGCTTTTCTGCCCTGCCAGAAAATTTTTTATAAAACATAAACCCATGTTTTAAATGTCTTTATGGGTGTATATTTGCGTGCAACGTATATAGAACATACTGTATATTTGATTTGACCTAACATGCAAATATAAATATGCACAGCACACTGTAAATAAAACAAGGGCTTGTATTTTACATGCTTTACAACAAGCTATTTATAGAGAGAGAAAAAAAAGAAATGAAAGGGTTTACTAAAGCTAATAGATGTTGTTTTGAGAATGTGCACATGAAAATCTGAAAGCAGAAGTCCTGTAACTGTAACTCACAGCAGATGATCAGAGCAGTGACTCAGCATTAGCATGAAGTGACTGGCATTGTGTTTGAGTATTTTTCACTGCAGCTGTACGGCTCATCTGCTGAGCGTGTAAAGTTCACCGAGCATGAGTGTCAGAACCTAACGTTGAGCAAACAGGTGAATGCTTGCTAGATAAATAGCGCAAGTCTAAAAGCAGATAGACAGCAGTATGACAGAGCACTTTCAGCTTTAGGCCATTTTCTACTGCTACACGCAGCTTCTCTAAGCTGGTGCGGTTCTGGCCCAGTCTAACAGGGTTTACCGTCAACCAAACAAACACTTTATTTTTTATTTCTAAACAATAAGTTAACTGGGAAAAAAAAAAAAAGTTTATTTTGTTGGCGCCGATAGCCTCGTGGGCAGTGTCGATTAACTCTCTCTCAGTCGTAATAACCCCATTTTACGTCCCCTTTCCCCTTTTTTTTTTGTTTTTTTTTTTTTTTTTCTTTTTTTCCCTCCCCCCCCCCCCCCCCCCCTTTCCCTTTTTTTTTTTTTCCGGCCAAAAAATGTAAAAAGAAAAAACATTTCTGCAAAAGCACCCATGTTTCATTTTCACTTGGTCCAAAAATCTATAAAGTAACGCTTTGATATCGTTAGTATTGTCAACACCTAATCACATGTGCTTTGAAATGTACGCATGCGAGGGTTGTAATATACGATTTATGTTCTCACTTAATAAAGCGCTTTGGCACACAATAGTCATTTGTTTCGGTATTGGCCGTCATTTGTAGTTACATCGTGTGACTCACTAACTTTCTGTGTTAATATCTCTTCATAATTGTTCTATATAAAATCAACGGTGTTGTATAGAATCTTACTGGACATGTGTGTGGATTTTATTACAGGTGTATAAGGCACGCATGGTGCCATCCGCACCCACCCTTGATTCCGACAGTCATCGTGTCAGCCAGGCGGGGAACTGTTCCCTCAAGGGCCGCTACTATATTGTTGTGCTATGGATGTGTATAACCTCGGGGGGGCGGTTGGTTGGACAGGAGTCTCTCTCTCACACCGCACTCGCTCCTCCGACAGGAGCTCCTTTCAGCCCACGAAGTTACAACCACGAACCGCCCCTATTTTTTCGGCAGACCACGACACGAGGGAGCTAGTGTCAGCGCCACCCTCCCCGACGTCCCAGTTATCTGGACCCGGGGTTGGTCAGGCCCTGCGTGCACTACCAGCACCAAGTGACTGGAGGGGCGCAGACAAACACATCCAACGATACGTATAACCCAAACAGCACAGGCCAAACGCTTGGAATTATTAACATTTGTAATGTTCGAAAGACGTCTCTGATTTCAACCAAAGGCTGAATTTGTTTGACAAATCTACATGTAAAGTGAAATATTTATTACATTTCCAAATAACTGTTTCTATGTGAAAGGTATAATGGATTATAAAGCGGATCGTTCGGGCTGGATTTGATTGGTTGTGCCCTCATCAAAGTCTGGGGATAATTCTCTACCCCACACACCTTTGTTTACTTTGTGTTCCTCGGCAGCCAACTTTACGTTGCTGAGGAACTGCATGTTTGGGAAGAAACTGTTTTTATTAATAGACAATGTTGATATATTTCTTTATGTGTTTGTTCTTTTTTGCTCTGATTTTTTGCGGGATACTAACTTAGTCCACCACCTGCTATATGGAATAACCCTTTATAAAGCACTAAGCCCGTGAATGCGTGGTGTACAGTGAATTTAACGCTCCGCTCGCGTCGTGCCAACAACGCTCCTCGATGTTAAAATGCCCTGTAAACACGGCTTAACAGCGTTATTGATTTATATTCCTGTGACCAAAGTCTGTATTTTCAGATCATCACTGATCATATTCTAATATGATGCTTTGTGCTTGAGGACAGTACGCTTGTGAATACCGTCGTTAGCGTACTATAATCCTTAGTTGATCTTTCTGTCAGTATTATTTTCTATGCTTCCAGAGAACGCCGTAGTCTATGGGTTTAAGTTAGGATATTGGGTTACATATAACACCTGCTTTCGAAACATCTCGTGGTTCCCTTGCTTTAGTCTAAGATTTACTTTATTTTTTTCATGTGAATTATTTTCCTATTTTTCGATGTTTGAACCTTTTATTACCTTACATACATCAAGGATGCATTTAAATCAATCCAGAAAACTGGTAGGTAAAGGCCTGATGGTTTTTATATCCATTAGAATGTTGTGAATGCCGTTTTCGCACGTGAACTCGAGATATGTGCAGGAGCGCACAACTGTTTTCAACAGTGATAAATAACATTAAATATTCTGCTCTGTCACGTCAGTAATTCCGGTCACTATTAGGATTGATGTTCGGTAAGCGGACGCGTGACCATGAAGTACTGGGGACGTAATTGATGTGAAAATACAGACTATCTCGGATGTACAACTAGGAATCACAAATTTTATATTACAGTACTTAGCCATAGAAAGAATAGTTTTTTGTTTTATGCCTGCAGTTAGTATGTATAATTACGACATTTGTATCACGTATTTATTGTATTTGGATCAAATTAAATTGCCAGCCGGCTTGCGGAGGCTAGAAAGTGAGGATTTTTAAAATATATCACAAGACAATCTCAGGGGGAGTTTAACACACCCCCCCCACCCCCCCCTCCCAACCACGCCCTCACCCCCCCGCCTCTCGTTGTTTCTACAGCACTAGTGCATTCAAACTCCGTTACACGCTCCCCCCCGTGGTAGAGTGTCATTTTGATTGCAAGAGATGCGACGGTCACAGTATTGGTTGGGCGCATAGCAATGGCGCTGTGGATTCAGCTCGCGGATGCGGGTGCTGATGTTGGTAAAGACGGACGGCGCGAGGAGGGCGGACAGTTTTTCCTTCCTCAGACACTCCATCTCAGGGCTGTCGGGACCCATGCCAAAGTGACCCAGCACCAGCAGCTCTCTCTCACCTACATCAGCAACACCAACACAGAAATGATGAGGGGTGTTGTGGTCATTTTCAGTGTTATTTCATTTCTGTCCCTGCACTAGAACACAGTATCAGTCAATATACAGCACAAACACCATAAAGAGCACATGTCCACCTGATAGCACCATGCAGCTGACACCGAACAGATAAGAGCGAGTCCTGCAATAATAATGCATGAAGTATGATGTTGGAACAGACCTTTGAGAGTTTCCTGGAGACCAGCGCTCAGTCTGTGAGCCTTCAGCTCATCACACGTGCTTTTTCTCTTCTGCTCGGCAGACGACGGCGCTGCTGTCAGGTGTAAACTGACCAGCGTGAGCTCAGACGATCCAATCTGGTTATAGCGAGAAATGAGCGAGACTTAATATTTGTGAGAAATGTTGTGCGTGTAGACTTTTAATGTTTGAAAGAAGTCTCTTCTGCTCAACAAAGCTTCATTTATTGCTACAAATACTTGAAGATGTGCTGTCAAATTATATTCGCATCCAAATAAAAGTTTGTTTAATAATATGTGGATGTGTGCTGTGGATATGTATATTATATATAAAACCACACATACAGTATATAATATATATTATATATATACTTGCAATGTTAATGTCTTATACATTTTAGCCTATATTTCATATATAGATCACATACATATATATAGCTCTATATTTAATATTAAAAACATAGTTAGTAATATATACCAAGCATTGTGTTTGGATTTATAAATAATACTAAAATACACAGTGCACACACATATATTGTGTAAACAAAATCTTTTGTTTTGGATGCGATTAATCGCGATTCATCGTTTGACAGCTTTCCTGTCTAAACACCGTAAACAAGTGAAATTATTTTTACAATTTCTACAAAAAAACGTTTTCTATTTTCATATCATGATAAATGTAATGTACTCCTGTGACCCAACGCCCGAATTTTTCCGCATCCTTACCTTCAGTGTCCCATGCTCTCAGCAATCTTTAACTATGCTGATTCCGCGCCCAGCACATTTCGTGATATTCGCACAATGTTAGCCCACAGTTAGTATTTTTTTCCGTTCATTATGAACCGAAGGTTCCAGTTTACTGTCATTTGCGTGATCATTTACTTGATCCTTGTGCATAGAAGAACTCATCATAATCCATTGTTCACTACTACTAGATCATCTGAGGTTGTCATTCGTGTCCATTGATAAACCTAAAGTCGCTTGGCGCATCAATACAGTCACTGTACGGCGGACGTGACTGTTGAGGGCTTTACTCTTACATAAAAAATGTCTCCCGGTAGGGCTGCGGGTGCGGATGTGTGTTTCCCGGTACCGATAGTCCGCCGCATTTGTTCCAAGACAGGTGGCTATCCTTCATCCAATCCCAGGCGGCGGGCTTGTGAGAGAGCAGGTTGTGCCTCCACACGGAAAACCCCGAGTAATCCGCGCCCGAAAGGATCACAGCAAAACTCATACCCATGACCGGAATTGACAAATTACATTCAAAAACCCAACAACCGTCTAGTTACAACAGAAAAAGCACCTGACCAGGCACATATATCCGGAGCCTGTGCAAATCTACACTTATTTACTCTAAGTTTGACGTAAATCAGTCCGCTAGCTTTATTGTATAGAAAAGACTGAAATTTACAGTGGAGGTATGAGAACCACAGTTGCCCGACCCAATCAAGTCAGTACAGGGGCGTAGTCCATAATGCCGCGGGAGGTGCATTGTATGTTCGTGAGTTTGGGGGCGGAGCTATCAAGATAGGGGTGTGATCCATTTGGGAAGGGGCGTGTTGTTTTGGTCATTTTAATTATCAACGGTGTTCATCAGAAATGCTTACTGCACCTTTAATGCCTGTTCACATCAAGAACAATATCTATAATACCTATAACAATAACTATATTAGCATCCAAACCAACGCATGGTAATGTCCTGTTTATTATAAAATCGCGCAGGCAGCTGCAACTGTTAAATGCTGAAGCCTTTTTAAAAGAGGATGGATTACATTATATTTAATAGAATTTAAAATTTTAGCAATGTATTGTTTCAAACTATTTCGTGTAATATAGTTTAGGCCTGTACGCTCCTGAGAACACAAGTAAGAAGTGAAGGATTCTGCTAACTATTCTCCTCCTGTGTTTCAAAGGAAATCTAATATCATCCGGGCTTTGAGGTAAATGATGCAGATATTCGATTTTATGTACTCCCAATACAGTGCTGTTATTGAATATGAAAAATAGAAACATATTCAAGTCTGTTTCTATATTAGTTCAAAGAAAAGCTGAACAATAAAATATTATATGAATATTCGATGCAAAGAGTTGAAACCTTTTTTGATTTCTAGTTAGTTAAACATTCCATTTTTCAACTAAAAGGACTAAAACGTAGAAATAAAAAGCTAACGAACAGGAAATTAAACCAAAAAATGAATAAAAATTGACAAAACCTGCTCAACAAACTAAAATTACTGTGAGACCTGACAATAAAAGCCCGAATTCAACATAGTTACGTGATTAAGTACTATTATACAGTAAATAACCCCTGTGAAAAATAACTCTGTCCAAGAAGATAATACATTTAATTACATTTTGATTAAATGTTGGGTTCAGTACGATTTTTAAATGTTTTGAAAGAAGCCTACTTATGCTCACAGCGCATTTATTTGATCAGAAATACAGAAAAACTGTAATATTGTGAAATATATTAAACGTTATAATACTTAAAAATGAGAACGGTAAATATAAAAAATAAAGATAATTACCATATATTAACAAACAGTATGGAAGTAAATTACAATACTAAAATAACTCGTGATCCAATACCCTTTGAAACAATGGCTGCCAGACAGGACAAGTGAAGCGTTTCCCAGCAGCACAACAAGACACAGAGGGCGCAGATTTGCATAGATAGAGAGTGTATGAATTGTGGATTGTTCATGTGACTCTGCGTGTTTAGCTTAAGGCCACGGGATCATCATGTCAGTTTGGTTTTTACATGTAGGGAAGACAGTCTTTGTGTCGGATGTCCCATTGATATGCACAGATAAGAGATCAGGGGAAAAGTACACACTGCTCGCGTGCATCACAACACATCTCTATTGAAAGTGTCATC